>JABUQX010046275.1:17500-28476 GCA_015478945.1 Trachelipus rathkii | reverse complement strand
GCGAGGGGAATTTTTTGTTTGCCACTTCTGACTTCGCCACTTTGTCTCTGAATCGTACTCAAAAACCCATGTTTCATCTCCTGTTATGGCTTTGTCAAGAAAATTTTACTGTAATATATGAGGCATTCCAGTACATCCTGACAGATTCATAACCAATTCTCTTTTTGCTCTGTAATGTGTTTGGACACGAGCTTTGCACAAGAATTTCGCATGTGCAGGTGGGTTGTTAGAATTCTTTGCATCGAGGATTTATCCAATCCCAGTTTCCTCTGCAATCATCTGAATGCTTAAACGTCGAACTTTTGCCATCACAGCTCGTACCAATTCCATTCTCAGATGTAGTCGAGATTGGCCGTCCAGATTGATGTTCGTCTTCCACCCTCTTTAAAAGCTTTGTACCATCTAATCACCCATTGTTCTCTATACATTGTGGCGGCACCTACGCTTCCCTTAACGAATGCAATGTTTTAGTGGCAGATTTGACGAGTTTCGCGTACCTTTGCTCAACATTTCCTTGCATTGCCAACATTACAGCAGAGCTACACACACACGCACTAGCTGCGATAACCTCAAGACTGACTCAACCGATCCAGTTGAATTCGGTGTGTCCACCTTGGCAAGACAGTTGAAAAACACATCTTATAGCCAAAGTTGCTGGTAGTGCTGCCAGTTCTGTTCCTTTAATGATGATCTGGTTGTGGTGTCTGAGGGAAGCTTTAGTTTTTGCTGGGTTGATGATGTGATTTGGAGAGGGGGGAGAACGTCATGAGGCCATAGGTAAGTCCTAGTATTTTTGGGGTTTGTTTAGGGGGAGGGGATTATTGTTCAGTAAAACCTATTGTGTGGAGTGAGGATTGGTGGCGGTCGGTGGTTGTGAGGGGCTTCTGCTAGAGGATTTGAGGGGGAGGCAGTCATTCTATTGAGAATAACCAAGTTTCTAATTGTTGTAGATATTCTTAAGTGTGATGAATGCATATATTTACGTCTGGATGTTCGGAAATGAGGCTAATATCATCTGGCGTATGTTATAAGTTTTATGGATGGTGTGTAGGGATGGGCAGGTCTGTTGTAAAAAGATTGAAGAGGAATGGAGAGAGAATGGCGCCTGTGGGACGTCTTTTTGAGTGGGTCTTCAGTGCTTTTGTGAACCTTTGGTAGGCCGGTTAGTGAGAAAGTTAGAAAGCCATTTTTTGTCGTGATATTTTGGGGGGATTGAAGGATTTTTGAATAGGATTGAATGTGGGGACCGGTCAAAGGCTTTATTGATGTCGATTGCTGTGAGAATGGATCATGGATGGGGATTGGTTGAAGCCGTTGATATTGTGTTGGGTGAGGGAGGTAGGCTGGTTGTGTGGAGTGGCTGCTCTTAAAGCCATGTTGGAAATCTGGATGGTGATGAGAGGGGAGATTTTGTTTTGATATTAGTTTAGCAGTTTACTATTTGATGAGAAATTGGGCGATAAGAGGGGGAGGAGCTGGGGTCTTTTTTAGGTTTGAGTTTTTGGGAGGCGAATGTGCTTGTTTCCAGATTGGAGTATGTAGTTGAGTTGCAGGATTTGTTGAAGATTTCTGCTGATAAGAAGTGCCTTTTCACCGAGGTAAGTTTTAGATGTAGGTTAGAGATTGAGTCTGGACCCTTTGCTGGTGAGTTTTTGAGAGTTTTGATGGTTTCTGATATCCTTCTGTTGTGGTGGGTGGGGAGTTGTGGTCTGAGGGGAGCTTTCTGAGTTGTTTTTTTATTTTTCTGTTGTTGGGGGTGGGCTGGTTTGGTGAGAAATAAAACAGCATAATGTTTTTGCTAGACGGTCTGTTTGTTGTTTTTTTTGCGGCTCCGACCTTCGGCTCTCAGGGTCCCTCCTAAAATTTTCTGGTCTGGCTCCACCTGGAGTACATGTAGCTTGGAAGATGAGCATAGTGTTAGAGTCTGGTGTCAGGGAGTTTGGTAGAGAAATGATGAGGCTGTGTTGGAAGGTGTGTTGAATGAACTCTTCTCGATGGAGGAGATTTATGATTGAAAAGTTGAGAAGAGTAGCGTCCGTTGTGATAGTGATAGAATAAAGAGAGTGATGCAATAATTTTCAATTTTGCAACAATTTTCAAGAAGAGTTGTATGAGCGGAAGCACTCCACATGTATGAAGCATACTTCATACAGGTGCGAATGAGAAATCTGAAACTTCTGAAGGTGCTTCAGAAGACCGAACCCCTTAGAAGCTTGTTTCGAAAGAGAAGGAAAAGAAAAAAAAAAAAAAAAAAAAAAAAAAAAAAAGAAAACTGTATTCCCAGCCCATTTGTTCGAAGAATCACTGATATCAAAATTAGGTTCAAATAAGCGGTGGAATAATATGCATATTAATTTGAAAAAAATGTATTGATAAAAAAGTTACAGATGGGTTTTGCCAGTTTTTGCACCCTTACATTCATGCCCAGCCAGTTCAAGATTAATTGAAAGAATTTTCTCAACTTTTGGTCTTGTTAGGGTAGAAGTTTGAAATAGACTTGGGTCAGAAAAAGTTCAAAAACTTGTAAGGATATATAGATATCTAAGACAGCCAGATAGTTACTAATAATTAATGGGAAAATGTGATGCATTCACTGATTGACTTTAATCCAGTGTTACAAATTTGTTTTATAGTTTATTGCCTACTATATAAAATAATGGAAATTCAAAATATATGGTAGCAAATTTATTTTATAAGAATTGTCACATTATTTACTGAAAAGTTTTTTATTTAGTATTTTTAATAAGGAATATAGTTATCTTCTAGGCATTACCATTTAAAGACGGATTCATTTGTAGTAAAATGTAAAAATTATTTATTTTCGTTCTCCTTTATTTCAAATATTTAAATAAATGGTATGTCAGTGCAAATCTTGAATAAAACGCAACTAGGTTCACTAATAATGAAGCATAATATAGTTATTATTGCATATTAATAGTTTAAAAAAATCTCTCAAATTTTTGAAAATGTTAAAATTAAAAAAAAAAAAAAAAAAAAACCCACTTGCAGTTGGTTTTCTTTTTTTTTGGAGGGGGGGTTAATGCCAGCCCTGGAAAGGAGTCACGCACGGATAAATCTGGACTGTATGGAGGATGTAGAAGCGTTGGAACTTTTCTTGGTAGCTCCATGTGGGCTGGCGAGTTGTTGTGGTGAAGAAACCAATAGCCTGCAATGTCAGCTCGGACTCGTTGGACCGGTCTGTGAAGTCGTTTTAAGATGTCCATGTAGATGACGGTATTAACTCAGTCCTGGAGCTAAAAATTCTTTGTGGATAATATCACAACTGTTGAAAAACACGATAATCAACATTTTCTATTTGATCTGCTCATGTGTTCTTTCTTCGGGCGAGGGGAATTTTTTGTTTGCCACTTCTGACTTCGCCACTTTGTCTCTGAATCGTACTCAAAAACCCATGTTTCATCTCCTGTTATGGCTTTGTCAAGAAAATTTTACTGTAATATATGAGGCATTCCAGTACATCCTGACAGATTCATAACCAATTCTCTTTTTGCTCTGTAATGTGTTTGGACACGAGCTTTGCACAAGAATTTCGCATGTGCAGGTGGGTTGTTAGAATTCTGTGCACTGAGGTTTTATCCAAAACCAGTTTCCTCTGCAATCATCTGAATGCTTAAACGTCGAACTTTTGCCATCACAGCTCGTACCAATTCCATTCTCAGATGTAGTCGAGATTGGCCGTCCAGATTGATGTTCGTCTTCCACCCTCTTTAAAAGCTTTGTACCATCTAATCACCATTGTTCTCTATATTGTGGTGGCATCGTACGTTTCTCTTAACGAATGCAATGTTTTAGTGGCAGATTTGACGAGTTTGTATATATTTGCCCAGCATTTCCTTGCATTGCCAATGTTACAAACTTACAGCAGAACCACACACACTCCTACTCTGACAGCAATAACTCAGAACTAACTCAACCAATCCAGTTGAATTCGGTGTGTCCACCTTGGCAAGACAGTTGAAAACACATCTATAACCACAAAGTTGCTATAGTGTTGCCAGTTCGTCTTTAATGACATCAGTAAACTTACTTTTGAGACACGCCTCATATAGTGGCTGTGCGCGATTTTGGTGTGGCTAATTCGAAGGTGTGCGAGGATAACCTCCTACAAGCGATTTCGTTGGTGAAGGGAAGACCACCCACCAATGTGTTCGGCTTCTTATTTCCCAGTTTCGCCCCTCACTGATCACTCTCCTAGTACTCCTGCCAGCAAGATCGCCTCCATCACAGTTTCTGTTTATAGTGGTAGCTGGGTTTGATCATGCTATTACTTTCTATACACCTCTATTTATGGATGCCCTTCGGGATTCCCAGTGTATGTTTGGAACACCCACCCCATTTGGTAGAGAAGAGACGGAGATGATGATGATGATGATTATATATAGTAGTAGTATGAGCAAGTATATTTAGAGCAGTAGAGTATATAGGGCAGTAGTTATGCTATATATATATATATATATATATATATATATATAGTTATATATATATATATATATATATATAGAAGATATATATATATATATATATATATATATATATATATATATATATATATATATATATATATATATATATATTGTATCATGCAGATCTTCATTAGCAATGATGGTCAAGGAGGAAATGATCCAAAAGTGGAAAGTACTTCAAGTGGCAAACCTCCAGAGGCAGTTATGAATGAAGGAAATATTGACAAAGGATCTTGGAACAACCTCAATTGCAGACATTGTGAAATTAGTTTCAAGAGCGATTATGAATTGAAAGTTCACTTAAAGACGCATGAAAGGTTTGCATGTACTGATTGCAGTTATAAATGTAATAGACAGTCACAACTCAAAAATCATCTGCTAACTCATAGCAATGTTAAATTATTTAAATGTTCTGAATGTGACTATGAATGTAACCTCAAAGGGAGCTTGAAAACACACATGCTTACGCATGGAAATGTCAAGTTATTTAAATGTTCCGAGTGCAACTATGAATGTAATCAGAAAGGAAACTTAAGAACACATATGCTTTCCCATTCAGATGTCAAATTATTTAAGTGTTCTGAGTGCAGCTATGAATGTAATCAGAAAGGAAATTTAAAAACTCACATGCTTACTCATGGAAAAGTAAATCCAGTGATTGTGGGTGCTTTGGGAACACAATAAAAAAGAGCCTAGAAAAACATCTCTGAGAGACTCCCGGTAAAGGTATCCACACTGGAACTGAGTACATGACAGTAATCAAGAAGAGTTTAAGCATACTAAGAACTGTGCTGGGGTATCGATGAGACACCGAAGAAAAGAAAATTATGAGGGTTGTTCTTAGGATCAAGGTTTGATCCCGAACAATCCCATAAAGGAAAATATATATACCCTTAATAAAGGAGATTTAAAAACATGGAAAAGTAAAGCGATTTAAATGTTCAGAGTGCAGATATGAATGTAATCAGAAAGGAAGCTTAGAGAGACATTTGCTTACCCATGGAAATGTAAGGGTATTTAAATGTTCTGAGTGCACCTATGAATGTAATCAGAAAGGAAGCTTGAAGACACACATGCTTATACATGTAAATAAGCTTTTTAAATGTTCTAAGTGCAGCTATGAAAGTATTCATATAGGAAGCTTGAGGAGACATATGCTTACGCATGGTAATGTAAAATTATTTAAATGTTCTAACTGCAGCTATGAATGTAATCACAAAGAAAGCTTAAAACTTCATGTACTTTCGCATGAAAATGTTAAATTATATAAATGTCCTGAGTGCAGCTACGAATGTAATCGAAATGGACACTTAAAAGCTCATATGCTAGTACATGGAAAAGGAAAGTTATTTAAGTGTTCTGAGTGCAACTATGTATGTAATCAAAAAGGAAATTTAAAAACTCATATGCTTACACACCTAGATAGGAAATTATTTAAATGTTCTGAGTGTGACTATGAATGTAATCAGAAAGGAAACTTTAAAATACATATGCTTACGCATGGAAATGTCAAGTTATTTAAATGTTCTGAGTGCAACTATGAATGTAATCATAAAGGTAGCTTAAGGAGGCATATGGATACACATTTAAATACATTTAAATGTTCTGAGTGCGACTATGAATGTAATCAGAAAGGAAACTTTAAAAGTCACATGCTTACGCATGGAAATGTTAAACGATTTAAATGTTCAGATTGCAGATATGAATGTAATCAGAAAGGAACCTTAAAGAGACATATGCTTACGCATGGAAATGTAAAATCATTTAAATGTTCTGAGTGTGCCTATGAATGTAATCAGAAAGGAAGCCTAAAAATACACACACTTAGGCATCACGCGACTAGAAACTCTGACACAGTGTGTCCTGATAAGAATCCAGATCAAAGAACATCTTTCATATGATGTAATGTGAAGCAGAAAGACCGATAAAGGTGATTAGTGATATTTTATTTTTGTTATTTGAATGGATATTTGGTTAGAAAAGTGTGCATTCTTAGTTATGAACAAAGCCTGAAAGACGTGCAAAAAAACATTGTAGTAAACAACTTCGAAATTAAAGGAACTTACAAATACATAGTAATGGAAGAATCCAACAAAGAGTGGAATAGTTGGAATAACAAAGTATTGAAGAAAATGAGGCTATATTCTTTTAGGTATGTAAATAAGAACGAGTATAAACCTGGAGCAATGACAATAACAAAAAAAAAAAGCAAAGAGACTACCTCTATGAGTCTGACATCAACGTTAGAGCACATAATTTATGGAAAGAAAAGAACCTTAATGAAAGAATAAAAATTTTAAAGGAAACATTAAAATTTTTGGAAGGAAGCGGGCTTAGTCAATGGAGAGAGACTCGCCAAATTCTAAAAAATAGAATTTTTATAAAAAGTTTGTCATTAAAGGAAAAATTGAAGAGGTCAATTGCAAAAAAAAATTTATTAACTACAAATCAAGATAAAAGAACCCTACTGGGCAGCATCAGGGCTTGTGCCTCAGAACAAATTGAGCATAAAGAAGGGATCGACCCGTAGTCATCACTGGAGTTACAATACTCCTGCAAGTACTAATTCTGTAAGATTTTTTGAATACCCACCGAAACTTTTTTTTTTTTTTTTACAGACAATAGACTGGACATTGTAAGCTTGAATTTAAATTTTTTTCTTCTGGCTGCAAATTCCCTCACGAAACGAGAATTTTTTTTTCTATCTGAATATTCTTAAATGTAGATTTTCTTATATTTTATACATTATTTCGAATTAATATCAAATGTAAGATATTAGTTATTTATAAGATTGAAATATAAATGGATAAGTGACTTGCAGACATTTCTTTTCTGAAGATTTTATTAATTCAACTACTACCCAATCCTTTAGCGTACTTGGAATTAATGAAAAATAAAAAGAACCGCAATGAATGTGAACTATGTAATACCAAAGTAATTCATTCGTGTTTAATTAAGTGGTCCTTACAAGCCATAGCAGCGTATCCTTTATATACTAATAAGTGCTAGATGGCAAAATATCTCCCTTATTTGCTGAGAGGTGAGTTAAATTACTTATCCTCCTGAAGAGGAAGTGCAAGTCATGTATGTTTGGTAACTTATGTCATATGGTTCCGCTTTTAAAGACAGAACTCGATATTACGGTCATTTGTCCGACTCTTGAAGCAAGGCTTAGGATTTTTACAATTGGAAGGTGATGTAGTTTTGAGTCAGACGGCGCTAACACCATCCTTGAACTTTGACTAACCTGTTGTTTCCGTTCCGTTGTTGGAAGTAAGACACTGAAGGGTTATGACTTCCCTTAAAATAAAACTGTGCAAACGATTTTATTCCTAGTATCTTGGCTGTTAAGGACCGGATCCTGGACAGATTGCAATGAAGATTGAGATTTTGTTTCCGTCGTGGCTGTCAAAATTGTTGAAATATTTGGTTTGATTTACATGTACTTCTGTTTATATGTTAATGGTTGTTGTGGGGTATTACCTTTTTTAGAGGCCTTAGTTTTCGTAGAGGTTTGCCTAGAGGCTTCCGGAAAAAAGAGAGCGGTTGATCCACCATATTGAGGAGAAAATCCAAGTATCAGTTTTTATCAGCTCTGCCCCATGGCACTTTATCCTTTATTTCCTGGGGAACCTAAAATGATACAGTAACCGTTACAATCATCAACCATTATTCCCTTTGTCTTGAGGGATTCAACACAGGAATATGCATCTGCTTTGAATTTGTGCAACTTGTCATAGTTGTACTTAGGAGAAGAAGGCCTATTTAATTTCAAAATAAGTGTTATCGCTTTGGATTTATTACCAAAGTCATTCTTAAAAAGCTTCGAAACAATCTCAGTTTTAATTCCGATCAACAACTTTTCAAACATTGCTCTTTAAACATTCAAAAAGAACTAATAGTTTGGTGACACTTTCATAACTGTAACTTACACTATTGTTTCGAAGACTTCTAGGAAAGGCTTAAATTGTAATCCATCCCTATTGAAAACGGGGGATTTTTTTTTTGAATGGATGGATGGGTGGTTTAACTAATAATTATATATCATTATCATCATCATCCACCTTCTTTCCCAAAGACTGGGGGTAAGGTGTGTGACATGCACCGGAAACAGAAAAGTAGTAGAAGAATATGACACAAGTCGAAAAGCCAGCCTCAAAACGCGCCCCCTTTATACTACCTATTTGTGAACACTCGTCGCAGCAAAAAAAAAAATCCCACCCTTTTATCGCAACCAATCCCCCCGACAAGACCGCCATTCACTTAATATTATGCACACTTTCTCTCGCCTCTGCCAAACCAAAAATCCACCCTAGAGCCTTACGGGGACTGCAGACGGACCCTCACTATGGCATCTCGTTCAATGTGGGATTCATCCCTTGGCCCAGGTGGGCCACAACCATACCCCCTCACAAGACCCGCCATTCACTCCTATTATGCACCTTTCTTCTCGCCTCTGCCAAACTCGCATTTCTCTCCTCCAGGTGTTCCTTTACTGACTCAATCCACTTTTTCTTCAGTCTCCCAGCCGGTCGATTCCCAACACACTCACCACTATGCATCGCTTAACCAACCGACTATCATTCCACATAACCAAACCATTTCAAGGTACTTCATTTATTCTCTCATTTATCCTTTCTTCACCACACACAACTCTCCTAATACGCTCATCATCATTTTTATCAATTCTTCTCACACTAACACGTCCTAAGATTGTCCATCTCAACACAACTGAACTTTAAATCTATACCTTTTATTCCAGACCATAGTCCTCACTACTAATTTACACGGGTAACAACATACCCTCATGTAAGACCCTAGGCACTCAAGACTTAGTCCCTTTACATCCACCAACGATTTATTGCACCAGCCACCTTCCTGCCATTCACAACTTTAAAACTACACTCTGATCTCCGTTCCCTTCTCATCCAACACAATACCCCTAAATATTAAAACTCAGACATTTGTTCCAGCTGCTCACCACTCTAACATAACTTCAAACGGATGACTGTCCCAACTCAAACCATACACTACTCTTATCTACGTTTACTTTCAAACCTCTCCTTTTTACACACCACCTGCCAAATCTCTCTACAATTCCTCTCAAACTCTTCAGATTCCCCACACAGAACCAAATCATCCCGCATATAATAGGTAAGCAACCCTCCACTCTCTTCCATTCTCCCATCATTCTAACCAGTCACCCATTCCTGCCATCCCTATCCTCGAATGGCATATATATATATATATATATAATATATATATATATATATATATATATATATATATATATATATATATATATATATCTATATATATATAATATAATATTTGGCGTCTGGTGGAAGGGGGCTGCGACCACCACTGATGAGTCCAAAGCAGCCCCGGGACGAAACGCCAATTCATCGCGACAAAGCTCACTACTCTCTTCAACAACATCTAGTCTTCAGCTAATGATGGTGGTAGGTGGTTCTCAAGTCAACTCACTTACCTACCCTTTTATAATATATATATAGTATTATCTATATATAAGTATATATATCTATATAAATTAAAAATAACTTAAAAAAAAAAAAATCAAGCTGGGCGTTGCGCCACCAAGTTGCGCCCTATCGCCTATGGCGCACTATCAAATTCGTAGGCGCATAGGCGCAACAATTTTTTAAAAAGGCGGCACTAAGCACAAGGCCGCGCACAGCCATTCTGTGGCCGCCTATGAACAGAACAAAGCATTTTTTATTACCCTTAAAGTTAAGAACTAGAAGCTTGGCAAACTTGTATCATTCTAAAGTGTCAAGTGTAAAAATATATATATATATATATATATATATATATATATATTATATATAATAAAATATCTATATATATTATATATATATATATATATATATATATATTACATATATATATTATTAATATATATATATATATATATATATATATATATATAATATATATATATATATATATATATATATATATATATATATATATATATATAACTGGTTCAGTAGTTCTTAACTACAAATAAATTGGGAACTATGGCTCTGAAGATTTTCAACTTCTGCAGCGCTCGAGCTGAACCTCCTGGGGGAAAACATGGATCACAAGGACATGGAGGAGGAAAAGGACGTGTTGATATTAGTTTACGCGGTGTTTTAATTACAAAATTAATAATGTGTTTTCTTCCTTATAAAAAGCCTGATTTTATTTATCGCACTAAAGTTTACTTTGCAAATAAATTTAGCGAACATCCACCAGCCGGCGAAAAGTCGTAGGCGCATAGGCGCATAGGCGCTAGGCGCATTGATGTGAAATGTTTTTGGTGTACAACCTCGTCTTAATTTTCTATGGCATATTTTACACACTACCCAGCAAAAAAGGTCCTGTGGGGAAGCGTACTGGAAATTTATGGACCATATGAAATGGCCAAATTTCCTACAGGTTTCCGGATGATCTTTATCCATTGGGACAAATCCATATTGGATTTAT
>JABUQX010046275.1:5000-7500 GCA_015478945.1 Trachelipus rathkii | reverse complement strand
TTTAATATTATACGTATATATATATATATAATATAATAATATATATATATAATATAGATATATATATAATATTATTATATATATAATATATAATATATATATATATATATATATATTATCATATAATGCAACAGCGTATGATAGATTAATATTGAAAAGCTCTTTGCAGGTGTTTGTTAATATTATGGTGTTAGTGGTAGGTTTCTGAATGATCAATAGTATGTATGACGATAGTGAAGCGTGTTGTAAGAATAAATGGTGTCAAAATGATTGAAGTTAAAAATTAATAGCGGAGTGAGGCAGGTATGTGTTATGTCCCCTTGGTTTATTCAATTTGTATAGGGATTGTGAGTTATAAAAATTAGAGAGGGCGTGGCAGGTAAAGGTGTTGTTAGAATAATGGATGGTGAGTAAGGGTTGCCCTACCTTATTATATGCGGATTGATTTGGTTTTGTGTGGGAAATCTGAAGAAAGAAAGTTTAAGAGGATTGGTAGAGAGTTTGAGCAGGGTGTGCAAAAGGAGGGATTTGAAATAAATGTTAGATAAAGTAAGTTATGGTTGTGATGTGGATAGCTCTCGGTGGGCGGTTTTGTTGGATGGTGAGCAGCTGAAACAAGTGTCTGAGTTAAATATTTAGGATAATATGTCTGGATGAAAAGGGAAACGGATGATGCATAAGTTAGTAAGATAAGTTCTGTTATGGCAGGGAAGTGGCTGGTTTCAATTAAATCGTTAGTAAATGTGAAAGGACTAAGTCTTGAGTGCGCTAGGGGTCTTACATGAGGATATTGTTACCTGTGTAATGTATAGTTAGTGAGGACTATGTCTTGGAAATAAAGAGTATGATCTAAAGTCAAGTGTCAGAGGACAATCTTAGAGGTGTTGCTAGTTGTTGAGAAGAAATTGATAAAGTTGCATGGAATGAACGTATTAGAGAGTTAGTTGGCATGAATAAAGGGGTAAATGAGAGAATAAATGAAATTACGTTGAGATGGTTTGGTCAATGTGGATAAGTATATGAATGGAAGTCGGTTGGAAGCGGATGTTATGTGTAGTTGGTGAGTGTGTTGGAATCGACCGGCTGAGACCGAAGAAAAAGTGGTTTGAATCAGTAAAGGAATGTGAGTAGAGAAATGTGAGTTTGCAGAGGCGAGAAGTAAAGTGCATAATAGGACGTGAATAGACCGGGTTCTGTGAGGCGGGCATGGTTGTTGGCCCACCTGCGGCCAGGGTAGTGAACACTACACTTGACGATGCTGCCATAATGAGGGTCCGTGCGTTCCCGTGAAGGCTCGTAGGTGGATTTCAGAGGCTGCGACGATTCTCACTAATAGGCTTATTGGAGGGGCGGGGTTAAGGCTTGGACTTTTTTTTCGACTTTGGTCATAGTCTGTCTAACTATCTTTTTCTTTTCCGATGCTTGTCACGCACCTTACCACCAGTTTTGGGGAGAAAAAAAAAGGAAGATAATTATATATATATAATAATATATATATATATATAATATATAATATATATTATAATATATATATATATATATATATATATATATATATATATATTATTAATATATATATATTATATATTATATATATAATAGATATAGTAACAAGGTCCGTTTAGGAGTGGTAGAGGATTTGTGGATAAAATCTTTACATTAAAACAAAGATTAAGAAAATGAGGAGAAGAAAGATAAATTGTATTTAGGTTTTTATGATTTGCAAACAGGCGTATGATAGGGTTAATAGGAAGCTCTATGGCAGGTTGTTAAGTGATATATGGTGTTGGTAGACACAGGAATGGAATCAAAAGTATGTATGACGATAGTGAGGCGTGTTATAAGAAAAATGGTGTCAATTGGGGATGATTAGGATTGTATAGCAGAGTTGGAGGACAGGTCTTATGTCTCTGGTTAATTCAAGTTTGTATATGGAATGGGTTTGTTTTAAAAAATTGTCGAGGTAGGATGGTGACGAAATTGGTTAGAATTGATGCGAGAATGGAAGATGAGTGAGGGTGCCCTACTTATTATTGCGGATGATTTGGTTTTGTGTAACGAATCTGAAGAAGAGTTTGAGAGGATGTAGAGAGATTTGGCAGTGTGTGGAATAAAAGGAGAGGCTTGAAAGTAAATGTGGATATGAGTAAGGTTATGGTTGTGAGTGGAGGACTGTCCTCAGTGTGAAGTTATTTTAGAGTGAGCAGCTGGAACAAGTGTCTGAGTTTAAATATTTAGGATTATGTTGGATGAGAAGGAAACGGATGATGCAGAGTGTAGTAGGAAAGTTGTGAATGGCAGGGAAAGGTTGCTGGTGCAATTAAATCGTTGATGAATGTAAGGGACTAAGTCTTGCAGTGTCTAGGTTCTTTCAATGAGGTATGTTGTACCTGTAAGTATGGTAGTGAGACTATAGGTTCTGAATAAGAAGTATAGATCAAAAGTTTCAATGTGTTCAGATGGACAATCTAGGGGCGTGTTAGTGTGAGAAGAATTGATA
>JABUQX010046274.1:0-50872 GCA_015478945.1 Trachelipus rathkii | reverse complement strand
CTACCTGGCCAATGTTTATTTGTTATTAGCCAGTTTTTTTAGTCCTTTTCCCCCTTTTCCAAATTCCAACTTCCAAACCGTAGTACCCTGACCTTGAGATTACCATGTACCGAAATCCTAGAAATAAAACAACTATGTTAAGTATATTACCCAGAATAATTAATAATAAAAAAAATCAATTAAAACCATTAATTACCCTTACCAAAGAATCTAAAAGAAGAAATCTACATCCATCGACCGAAAACATCTATTACAGCTTGAACACATCTGAATCCAGATCCGCTTCACCATTCCATTCCTCATACGTAATTTTCCATTATTCATTAATCATTAATATCCATTATAAAGAATATAAAAAATAAATCCATTCAATAATTCGAAAAATAAGAAATCCAAAGTTTTACTTTACTGAACTGAAAAAAAATTTTAATAAATGAATTACTTTGTTAACTTTAACTTTAAATGAAAAAAAATTTACTTAAATGAAATGAAAGATTGAAATAATTAAATTTCCCTTTTTTTTTTTTTTTAAATAACGCTTTAATAAAACTATTAAATAAGCACTGCAGCTCCGGGAACTTTCCTTGTTCCTTGACGTTCATCTTCTTTCAGACAGAAACATCATCTTTTTCTCCCTTTCAATGCAATCAACCTAAGAAAAAAAATAAAAAGAGAATCAATTATGAGACATAATAAAAAAAATCCTACAAAACTAAATAGCCAAACCCCCACATTCTCAAACTCTCTTCAGATTCGCCACACAAAACCAAATCATCCGCATATAATAGGTAGGGCACCCTCCACTCTCTTCCATTCTCCATCATTCTAACACCATCCCCCTGCCACCCCACCTCAAATTCTTTTGTAACCCCATGCATATACAAATTGAATAACCAAGAAGACAGCACATCCCTGCTTTACTCTGATCTATTAAACCAATCACTTTTCAACTCCATTTATTCTTACACACGCTTCACTATCGTCATACATACTTATTTTGATTCCATTCAGAAGCTTACCACCAACATCATATATGACTAACACATTTTGCCATAGAGCTTCCTATTAAGCCTGTCATACGCCGGTGCAAATCCATAAAAACCTAAATACAATTTATTATTTCTCCTCCTCTTTCCCAATCATCTTGTTTCAACCGAAATATTGGATCCACACATCATCTTAGCCATTACTAAATGCACCTGTTTCTTTCAGTAATACCTAGTCCTTCAGTATCTCGACGCACTCTTCGACCAAAAATGCTAGCATATGTTTAGTAACAAATCAATAAACTTTAAGCAATTTTTTATTACCTAAGCTTTACTTATCCCACCTACCTTTACATAAGGGTACTATTTGCTCTCCTAGAATCCCTCGGAACTATACCCTCCATAAACGCTCTTGTTACACAAAACTTCCAAATCTATTCAATGCCATCCCGCCTATATACTTTTACTGGATGATGGCAAAATTTTATTATAACTATAAACTATATTTCTAAAATCAACTTAGTTAAAACTTTTTGACAGGCGATACAAAATTTCGTCATCTTATCTCTTAAATTGACGAAAAGAACTTGATTTCCTGAATACATTATTATTTCTGAAGATGGGTTCCCAGAATTTATAATTGACTCAATTTTTCGGAAAATTACTTTCAGCAAAATTTAAAGACAATCCCAGAGCTAAATTAACAGCTCCTAGGGATATTTTGTTCTATTGAGGTGCCTATTTCTGGGGAAAATCAGTTATGAAATTTCCACCTAAAATTGACGTGGTTTTAAAAACAAAACTTTACAGAGTTAAACCTTCTTATATTTCGAAGTGAAACAAAAACTGGAAATATTTTAAATTTTAAAGATAAACCTTTAGTTTTTTGCTCATCAGTAATATATCAATTCACGTGCGTTGCTGTGATGCCACATAGGAAAGACAATACAAACCTTTCCATATGTATTGATATGAGAGTAAGGTATTCATTTTAAGAACTCTATACCAGCGTTTCAAAACCGGGGGGTCGCGACCCCCAAGGGGGCCGCGAGCAGATATACGGGGGTTGTGGTGGGTCACAAAAGTTAACTATATTGTATAATTCAAAATGTTACACAAGTTGTTAGCTTTATTAA
Organism: Trachelipus rathkii; assembly: GCA_015478945.1. NCBI lineage: Eukaryota > Metazoa > Arthropoda > Malacostraca > Isopoda > Trachelipodidae > Trachelipus > Trachelipus rathkii. The sequence continues at coordinate 48,750 of JABUQX010046274.1, read as the reverse complement.
AGGTTAATGCTTAATGAAAATAAGAAATTATATACTTATATTTATATATAAAAGCATCTTTTATAAGGAATTATATATATATATATATATATAATTATAATATATATTATATATATATATATAATATTATATTATATATTATATATATATATATATGGGGTAATTATTGGTCGCGAGGTTATAACTTGATTCGTTTTGGCTTTCGGGGGGTCGCGAGACAAAAGGTTGAGAAACGCTGCTCTATACAATTTTCATCATCCCCTCCCCCTATTCAGCTATAAAGATGCTCATTCTCTTCAGGAAACGACCATCATACAGGATATGAATGTTTGGATTATATTAGCCCAAACTGAGGAAGCCGATCTTCAGTTGTTAGAATCCTTGTAAATTTGGCATCTCAACCGACCTTAAATGAAAATCAAATTTTTTACAGTCTTTTAATACTGAAGTGAGATTTTTGATTAAATCATGAACTCTTGGCCACATAATAATTGTAATCTTTTAATTTATCTAATGGTTATTATTTAACTTTTAATTAATTTTATTTATTTTGTTTAAAATTTTATCATTATGATGTAAGTCTTGAAAATGGGAAGAAGGATTTTTACCCGAAAACTAGTCGGCTAATAAATAATTTTAAATGTCAATAGAATTTGGTTATTATTTTATTATTTATATATATATTATATATTATATATATATATATATATTATATATAAATATTATATATTATAATTATAAATTATATAATATTTTATATAAATATATATGACGATAACTTTTATTCGAAATGGAAATTTAATTAAATACACAAGAAATGAACTTAATATGCATTTGACGTTAGAAAATAGAAATAAAAAAAATAAAAAATATTGGCAAGTTAAAAATGCCAAAAGTACTTACAAGTCTTTGCAAATTAAAATTTTACAATAAGAATAAATTTCCTGTGAAGGATTCTTGACACATTGACAGCGCAGCCTGTCTAAGGTGTGTGGGTGCTGAGATTTTTTATTTTTTTGGTTGGGATGTGAGTGTCTAAGGGGTCTTTCTTTGACTGAATTTGAGTTGAGAATTTTGTGATCTGTGAGCAGAGAGTCAAGTATATTTTTAGTACCTGAAGGTTGAATTGTACATCTACAATTAGCATTATCACTATTACTTTGAATAACTGGAATTGTGTGAAGTAGAGTTTGAATTCTTCTGTATTTTCTTGTTTTGACCATCTGAATTGGAGGTTTCACTGCTGTTTCAGCATCAGCTTCTCCACTGGAGACAGAGTGGGTAATAGATAACTCAATGGGTAGGGATGACAAATAGAATGATGATAGGTTTGTCCATCTTCCCCTTTTTAATAACACACTCCTGGTCTTATTGTCATCACCAACAATGACTTCAGAACTCTGCCCAAAAGCCAGAAGGGTCTGGTTGTTAGGTGTGTGCATCAGAACTATATCTCCAACCTTAATTCTGTTTGATCCACTTGACTGAGATTTCTACTTTTGACGCAAGTTAAATAAGATTAAGATCTCTTAGCCGATAAGGTTCCTGGAAAGTCTCTTAAAACTCTTCCCTTGGAGCAGTTTAGCAGTATGGCTAGAGTCTTGTTGTGAGGGAGAAGTTATTTCCATATGGGTGGAAAACTTCAGTTGAGATGAGGAATGTTGAGTGTTGCTCATAGCTTAAAAAAGGGAGATTTGGAGCAATAATTGTGCCAAATCATGTATCTTATTGACCTATAGCTTAAGGTCTTGAATTGATAACATTGATGATATTGGAAATAGATGTTAACAGTTGAAAGGTAAGTTGAAGGTGCTTTACTATTGTATAGAGACATCCTTTAACTGTGTCGTATCATTTCTCTCCCAACTGACCCCACCCAACTGCGATAGATTGTATCTTGTAATGTTGAATGTATTGATAGAGGATATGTCAGAGAGCATATCTGAATGTACATAAGATCTCTACACAAGTGATATTTCCACCTTGTTTTGAAGTTCCTGGCTTAGTCTGACGTACAAACTGGCAAGGTATTGCCATAATATAATTGTGAAACGTTGGAATGAAAAGTAGAAAAGATTCAGTGGACATATCCGGAAGGACATCAACATGAATAGCTCTGATATAAGGCAGGTGTACGAGTAAGTAGATATATTTATTTGAAGTTCTATCATAATATACTTACAACGAGATGTCCTGTAAAGTCCACGCCGTATGCTTCAATAAGGACGCACAAAAAACTCTCTGATGAGGAAGGATTAGTCTTTTCTTGGATTATTAAAGGGTATACTGGTTAAATTTTTATTGCAAACTATTAAATCTAGAAAAAAACATTCTTTACAGCCTGCTTGGCCTTGGTATCAAGAAAGCCATCGAGATCTATGAAATTGATCAGTGTTTGCAACACCCAAGTGTTGACACTGAATGAAAATCTCTTACGTCATAATCTAGTTGCACGATGATCATCCTTGCAAGAAGAATGTGGATTAGTCAAATCATCATTGTATAAAAGTGTCTTGGCAATTCTAGATTGCTTCAAGTCATGGTGGACTGATTTTATGAAGAACAAGATGCATTTTAGAAGTGTTAGAGGATGTGTGAATCAAATCTTAACATTGAAACAAATAAATGAGAAAATAAAGCATTAATAATATAAATTGTATTTTTTGTTTTATGGATTGCAATCCAGGCGTATATCTGGATTAATAGGGAAGCTATGGCAGGTGCTAGTGATTATATGGTGTTATTAGTAAGTTTCTGAATGGAATCAAAGAAGTATTGGTATGACGATAGTGAAGCGTGTGAAGAATAAATAGAGTCAAAAGTGATTGGTTTAATATTAATAGCTGAGTTGAGGCAGGATGTGTTATGTCTCCTGGTTTTTGAATTTATATGGTATGGGCGTTATGAAAGAATTAGAGGTGGGCGGTGGCAGAGGACAGTGTTAGAATGATGGAGAATGGAAGAGAGTGGAGGGTTCCCTACCTATTATATGAGGATGATTTGGTTTTGTGTGGTGAGTCTGAAGAGAGTTTGATAGAATTGGTAGAGAGATTATGTAGGGTGTGTAAAAGGAGGGGTTTGAAAGTAAACATAGACAAGAGTAAGGTTATGGTTGTGAGTGAGGACAGCCCTCGGGTTGAAGTTATGTTAGATGGTGAGCATCTGAAACAAGTGTCTGGAGTTTAATTTTTAGGAATATATGTTGGATGAAAAGGGAATGGATGATGCAGAGTGTAGTAGGAAAGTTGTGAATGGTAGGTGGATGTAAAGGGACTAAGTTTTTAGTGCACTAGGGTCTTACATGAAGGTATGTTGTTACCCATGTTAATGTATAGTAGTGAGACTACGGTCTGGAATAAGAGGGTATAGGTCTAAAGTACAGTGTGTTCAGATGAACAATCTTGCAGGGGGTGGCGGCATCCCCTTACAGGGTTGCAGCCACACGTAACCTCTTCTATGACGAGGTGACATCATCCACAATGAAATTAGCATGTGACAGAAAGGACCTAAACCGTCTATGACACCCTTAAGAACATTTTAAAACTTTAAGTGGGCTGCTTCCCCCTTTGGGAGGATGCAGCCACATGTAACCTCGTCTACAATAAGGTGATACCCATACCTATATGTATACCAAATTTCATCCCTATATGACACATTGAAACACAAGAATGAAAATGACCCTAACCCCCCCCTTTTATGAGTCATCTTATTAAATATATAGAATACATAAAAAATATATATACAATATCTCCTAAAATCATTTCAGCAGCTTATTTTCAGTCTAACCATGACCATATCCAACTTTGGGGCTCAGCACCCCCTAAAGGGGAGCCCTATGGGGAAAAAAACTTACTAAAAACTAAAACTTACCCCCCAATAAAAAATACCTGTAAAAAAAATTTTTTTTTTTTAGGTGGTTCTAATGATGTGGCATTACAATACCTGGACTGTGAATCCAACACCTTTGATCAGAATTTAAGGAGCCTTGACATTTATTTTTGTTTGTTACTTTATATTACATTTAATATTTATTTTGTGTTTTGTAAGTAATAGTAATCATCATCATCATTATTATTAGCTGCCCCTTGGCTCTCCAGAACTGGGGTTGGCTTGTGCCAAACAAAAAAATAAAGTGAAACAAAATAGCTAAGTAGAAGACCATGACCTGAGTCGAAGAAGAAAGGCCCCTTCACAACCTCTTGTCATACCCAGAAGTCCTTAAGTGTGAGACTGTCACAGCCAATATCCGCCCTGAAGCTTCACAACACTGCGACTGTGTTGTATCTCATCAATCTCAGTTCATCCCCTGAGCCAGGCCCACGACCCATCGACAAAACAACATCATCTTTCTCTATTGTAAGAAGCTTAGGTACGTACGTGCTCTCTTCCACGCAGACACAACACTAACTAGCATAATCCACTTTTTCTTTTGTCTCCCAGCCAGTTGATTCCCAACACACTTACCTTTATACACCCGCTTAAAAAAAAAAACTATCATCCTTCCTTTGCGTATGTCCAAACCATCTTAATACACTCATTTATTCTTTCATTCATACCTTTCTTCACACTACACAGCTCTGTAATACATTAATTCCTCATTTTATTGATCTCTTTTGCATCTAAACGACGTCCCTCAAGTTTCCAATCATGAACCAAACCACCTTAGAAATCCCACTCACTCTCTTATCAATCACTACATAAGAGTCTTCAAACTTCAATTAAACTAAAGCTGTTAACCATCTACGAGCATATATGAACTCAGATCGTACATCCAAACTCTCACAACGAAACTTAACGATCAATGGACTCTTCCTCTCCCTGCAATTGTGTTATGAATGTTACGTAACAAACTTTCAATAATCCCGGTAGAAGATAAATGATATGATTTTATACAAAAATTGGAAATATCCTGAAAACTAGTCAAAAGTTCCTTCTACCTAACAACTAATGAAAGAAATAGCACGACCAACTGAAAACACACATTGAACTGATTGAAAGGATTCAACGAACAATATAAAATCCCAGTCCACGTTTACAGCCCAACTTGAAAGGTCTCGCCTACTAACAACATCTAACGTCAGGATCGAAAATTAGTCTTTCACTTTCCTCAATTTTACATCTTATAACTCCATTAAGGAAGGGAACTTAAAATAGGAGACCAAAGTGTATAAATTAACATGTTTTTAATAATTTGTTGATACACTTTCATAAACATATTTTTTAGTAATGTAAAATTTTACAAAGTGACTTCGCTCGCCACACCTAGCTACAAAGCACATAATACTCTAAAAAGTAATTTCCTAAAACAATATGGCCTAGTGACTTCAACTTCATTAACAGTAAATATCCATCAATTAAAGACCAACAAAAGTTAGTTTATACAAACCTATAACTACTAACTACTATATATTATTACTAATTCTCTAAATACAATAATATGTAATCAATATAAATTATTTTAACATATTCATATAGTATAACTACTCATCCTTTATAATACTAACATACCCTGCTCCAATTTATATTAAAATACTAATCTATCCAAATTCTTTCATAACTTCCTTTCAAGCTTCAAAATCACCTACAAACAAAAAACAAAATAATCAAATTCATTGCACTAACAATATAAATAAGACAATAATATATAATAATAAGGAACCCTTCTCCGGGTTGTATTATTCATTATATATATATATATATATATCATATATATATATATTATATATATTATAACTCAATACAAATTCTAACCTTCATTCTTCGACCTTCCCTCCTCTTGTTTCACTCTATTACTATACCTGTCACAACCCTTATACTAAAAATCACTAACCTATAATAGTTATTTAATATTAATTATCCATATCTTCAAAAAAACCCTATCTTATCTCCTAAATGAAAAAAATTCGGCAAATCTAAATTATTAATCTTTAAAGCACAAAATGTCACTTACACTCTAGTAACCCAATATATCTTCCACATGTTTACTTCATGCATGTTTCTACATTTCTGTAAACGCATTTCATGCTTTATAAAATTTTAAAATTTATTAATTAACTATTTAACAGTTCTTTATTCACTTTATCTCTTTTCAATTCTCAATTCCCTAACGTCCTATCATATCATTACAAATAACCCTTTTAGCTACTTCACCATATCTAGAAGTCTACTCTCTTCGAACTAAATACACATTTATCACTTATTAAGACCTGCCATATGAGCTCATTTACCTACATCCCCATTGGAATCTTTCTCAATGCTTTTGGACAAGTCCACTCGGCAAATTCGCCTCCACACATAATAGTTGTTTTCACTCGTGTCTCCACTGTGTAATCTCTGCTTGTAATTGCTAAAAATTTGATCTTTCAACATGCTTCTTGCCACTTCTAACAATATACCTACTTAGCTACATTCACAATCAGGCACCTTATTGCATTATGCTACTGTCCTTTATCAAAACACTAGCAATAACAGACTCGTCAATTACTAATTCTATATTCTTGTGCATATAACTAACTTTACATGAGTATTCCACTGTGTTTTAGTTAACTTGCGACCTCTTAATCTTTGATATCTGATACAGTGACACTTTCAATCTGTTTAAAGTCTGATACAAGAGACTGTTTCTTTTAATACTTTGTAAATAGCGTGAATCCAATCACTCTAAAATGAGACTTGTCAATAACTTTCTATTACTACCAGTTTCTTTACAACATGCTAACTCCATTCTTTATATTATATTCACTAGTATCATCCGAATGTGGAAATTTATCCTATGTCTCTCTCGTTTTACTATCACACAGCATCTAATCTTCTTAATTACTCACGCTGATTCTCAGCACACAAACCAATTCGCATAACACTTCTACTTATATCACATAATAAACTAAATTACACAAACATCAAAATTACACTACAGTCCTAACACCTCTACCATTAATGTCAATGTTATTTCAGTATTTTATTCATGTGTTGCCTCTTAACCCAATGTGTCGTAGAGATATCATATTTAATATGGAAATATGTGCTTTAATCATACTTCCTTGTTACGTGACATCACTATATGCTAGTACTCCTGATTTCGTTAATTCCCTTTATTATGTGTGTGTTTCATTCTTTTAAATTCACACAAATGTTCTCAAATTAATTAGGTTATTATTTTCCTTTCTTATTTTTCTCCATAAACATCTATGCTTTGAAAGAACTTCGATTTTCGACAGCTAAAAAATCCCTAAATATATATACACCTTTTAAAGTTATTCTTGACGATTTACTGATAGTTTAAAGTCCTAAACCTAATTTTTAGATCTAATCTTTTTTCTTTGTGTGTTTTTTATTAGCTGTTAAATTTTTGGATGTAATTTAGCATAATATTCTGACATCATTTCACCCTTTTTTAATTACCTCTATTTTAAGTTTGTTTAACAACGATTTTGCTACTATATGTTTTATTTGATTTCTCCACACATGTTATTACTTCTATTCTCTCACTTTTGCTTTTATCACACTTTCCACACTAAATTTTATTATTATGTAGTTGAACTTTCATAAATTCTCCTTACTTTAGCACACTCGCTGAATATTATTCTCATGTTTTAACAGTGATTTTATTGCATACCTCTCTCACTTATTGGAGTATTCTCTAACTCATTAGGTTCTGCATTCATTCTTGTGCACACTTATTTTAATTCCTCTAATTTGACATTAGTCTATTTCAAATCATAATTTACTTGTAAATTATAATTATTATACCATATTCAATATATCAACACTTTAACTCTAAATCAATTGCCTCTCACACCCGCTATTCGCTTCTTCTAATCTATTTCTTTCCTCGCACTATCATGCACCTCTCTTCGATACTTTAAATTTGCATCATTACCATATTCTCACATTATTTCTTCTCTTATCATATCTCCATAATCCCTACCTCTCTTCTATACACTGATATTTATAATATCTAATGCTATGACTTGAACTATTATCTATTCAGTCTCTATCAATCGTCATACAAATCGCACCTATATCATATCATGCAACTCTTATCAGCTACTTTGACAACCCATCGACATAAATCTCGCTAGCTTTCCGAAATCTATTAATATATTTTGAATAGTTGATGTAATACTTGTCTTAATATAAGTATAAAGTATAGAGTTGCTCTAGACTTTTTGCACTGCATTGATATTTCTGCTCTCACTCTCACAAAAAGAAACCCAATATCTTCTCTATTAACTGTTCCATACTCTCATGTTTTTGTGCTGCGAACTATACAAAGTTCGACGTGCTATACTATACACGCGATACACTCTTTCAATACGCCCTCATTCACACATACAGTTGTCAATAAGTCATACCCCGCATTAACCATTGATGTTATTCTTGATATAGAACGTCCATCTCACTGTGTTCATCACTCCCTTCACGACTTTCTACCACTTGCGTTCTTCTACTATCACTTTACTATCGTATCTCAGACTTCGAAGTGTGAAAATATCTCAGCAAAGCTTCCCTCAACTTCATAGCTTGTAATTCTTCTTTTTTCTAAATTCCACTTTAGCCCTCAACTTATTCTCTTTGAGTTACAAACTTCTCTTTAATCGATATATTATAGAGTGAGATCTGCTAAACAAGATTGCGCACTTTATCCCAATCTCACTCTCACACCTTTTTGGTTTTGTCTTAAAGACGATTGATGTCCAAACCTTAAATATAATATTAGGTAATATAGAAGTAATTGAACCAGAACTTAAAACGATCTTAATCGCTTAGATATCTTCATTATTATCATATTATATTAACGCACTTTGATGGAAAGTATAAAAAATTACAGTTTATAGTTAGTAGTATAAAGTGAAACAAAAACACTCGAACACAAATAAAGGTAAAAACTAATGTGAATAAACCAAACCGAAAACAAAAAATAGAATAAGCAATTGAATAAATACCCATGAACACAAATGGATATTAGCGAATTGTGAGAAATGGGAGAACAGAATAACAGCTTCTCCCCTCTAATTCACACACACGAACCAAATGTCTGAAAAGAAAAGATAAAATAACTAAAACAACACGAATAAATAAGTCAGCACATGCATAATACTCTCAGGAACTATATACTACCCATTCTTCATATAACATACAATCCATAATATAGAAGAATTAAACCCATATAGTGATTGTAAAGTAATCTCACAACTCTCAACAGACATATACATGCTGACAAATAATCTCATAGATGCACACAAGCTCATAATCAGAGATCTAGGTAGAAGACTATGTTACTACTAAAACTAACAGAATAATGTAATATTTCAGCTCTGAAATAAAAAAGAATATTTTTTTTTAAATACTTATAAATTGGTTCAAATCAAAGTATCTAAATTCTCGTTTATATTTATAAATAATCTCCCATATTGAGTTTTAGTTATAATCCGCCTTGCAGACTCAACTCTTGTGATAAAGAGGAAAAACCTCTAAAAAGAAACACACGACCAAATAATACAATTCAATTTCTAAGAGGACAAGTTATTCTATCTAATCTCTGAGTAAATAATTTTCAATGGACGAATTTATTATATTTAGAGCAATTAACCATATAATTTGGTTGACCTTTAAAATCAACTTAGGAAATTGAGGAAGAAGTTGATTTTGCCATATTAAGAATTCCAATCCAGACTCAAACATCAGTACACTAAAATTATAACTATTCAATGTGACATCATATAATATCTACTACACCTACTCCGCACCTTCTCCACACACCACAATTCATAGAGTACAGAAGAGCAACTGTATGAAGTACTCTCATTATCAACGAAGTCTTTTTGGGTGTATATGTACTATATTCAATAAGTAAAACAAGAATATTGCTTCCTCTCTCATTAATTAAATTATGAGTCTTAATTGACTCATTACAAATATGTTGACAGTTGAAAACCTAATGAATTAGAGGTATAGGTAAGATGAATAATAATCTAAACTTAAATTTTAAATAAATACCGAACGTAATCAGTGAGCGCTAGGCTAAGAAGAATATAGTATATTCATGCAAATAAAGAGAGTTATCTATCCAGCATATAAGAAGTCTTAAAAGTACGTATTGAACTATATGCACAGAAATGTACTGTTAAGAGCTAAAAAAATAATGTTTTTTTAATTCTAAAAACAGAAATTTTGAAGAGGGAATTAAGGTACGTTTTAATGTAACCAATGTGTATCAAAAGATAATGAGTGCGTCATAGAAATAATACACTTTATAAAACGAGTGATTGCTAATATTAAATTTCGAATGTATATTGGAAAATTGACACACTGTATAAAATTCACTGTTAAAGAAATCTCATGCAAGACTTCCCCTATCGTATAAATTTTTTTTCTCATAATAATAATATCTTAAACGTGTTTTTACTAAATGTATATGATTATATCATTAGTAATTATATATCTTCCACTTTAATTATAAAAAACTATTTTAATTTAAAAATTTTTACTCCTAGTTAATTTAGGAAAAGACAAATAAAGATAATAATATTCTATAAAACTATGTTTTTATCTAATAATGAGAACAGACAAAAGACTTTTCTTAGTCGGACCACTTTAATAAACCTTACTTAGAAGAGCAAATAATAAAAATTTAGATAATAGAGAATAATAATAATCTACTCCATAAAATGTAACTTATTCGAAAAGCATGAAAAATCATTACTTAACAGAAGTTTGGCGGTTCTGCGCAATTCACTTGTCTAATAACGAAAAGGAAATGATAGCTTTCATGGTAGTAGTGAATGCTTTGCCAAAACCTATTATATCATTTAGAATGCGTTCAATTAACGTGATGGTATTTAGTTCAAGGATCTTATGCTACAAGTCAAATGACTATAATAATAAACAGTACTATATATGAAATAAATTATGATCACTCATAGGACCGTTCCTGAACAGTCGAAAAAAAACAAAACTTGCAGTATTTGCCATTCTTTACAGACATATTAATTTTGTGGATAGGAGATGTCCAAGGGGCACTAGGTAGAATTAACTCCTCCATTAGACTAGTGAAGGCAAATTGGAAGATCGCACGGCAAATACAAGTGGTATAAAGCGTTTTATAAAGATGCTCGTAAGAAACATGTTTTAAAAATTCAATAAAAACAAAACAAGGAGTCATAAAAACAATCTGCACTTAATAACGAAGAAAAAAATGACAAAACCGCGGAATGTTCACACTAAAGTTTATAAATACTATGTTCTATATATAATATATAACCATGAAAAGAAGGGTTAAGTAAATTTAAAAAATGAATAAATAACATTAACATAAATAAACAAGAGTATTTGTTACGGATATAGTGTAATATTTTTAAGTACATATATTACTCTGTAGTTAATATATTTATGTAAAGCTACAATAAGTTAAGATACAATTGTAATTAAGAAAATGCAAATAGACTACATTTCTTTTCTTTATTTAGTTATTTTTATATATGTCTTTAATTATATTTAAAGATTTTTATAATTAATATATATTATTAATATTTTATTATATTAATTAAAGAATATGATTATATTTAATTAATTATTATTAATTATTATGGATGAAGGCATTACTGACCATGAAGGTCAGGAAGGTCAGGAAGTCAAGAAAAAAAAAAAAATATTCATATCAAGATGAGTGAGATATATAATAGTTACCTAAGCGGAACGTATTATTTCTATAAAGATTATGACTGAGAAAGTCAGGGAATTTCACTAAAAAAAGTATCAAGGGAAATTTTATAAAATTTCAAATAACAGATGAAGAAAGATTTAGTTATGACTTGTGAAGACTATCTGTTATGTGATTACTTTTATATTTATATCTTAAGAATACTTTTACAACAGGAGCAAATGAGATATCACTGTATATTTGATAAGTTAGATGTAGAAACAGGAATATGGACGAGGAATGTAAACAACTTTCCATATAAAATATAATACTTCTATCGAAATGTTTCTTGTTTATTTTTAAGTTACACTTAACGACTACTATATTATTTCTTCCTACTCTGTTATTCTGATAAGTAGAGGTTATAGATATATATCTATCGTCCACAAGGTTCATCCCTTTCCGATTTGAAAAGTGTATTGTTATTATTAGGATGTGTTGTACTAGACTTGAGGTTCATGACTAATGATTATTATCTGTTTATTAATCTTTCTTTCGTTTTACGGGATCTTTTATACTTTATTTGAGGTGTTTTTTATTTAGGTTTTGACTTAAAATATATAAGAATTTGTGGTCAAGTGGAGAGATAATTTTATGTATAGCATTATTTTTACTAAAATGTCGTCACAAACATAAAAAATAATACTAACTTATATACGACCAGTGGACTTGGACGTCGAAACTAGAACCACATTTTTAAATATATTTATACAGGAAGTGGTGAGCGTTTGGGAGTATATTACTGCTATTTGTGAGTAGTTTCATAAAGCATACTGTATTAATTATAGATAGAAAAAAAGAAGCAATCGTGATCATGTTTATTTCTAAATCATAATAAGCACAGATCGATACTAAACGTGTCACAACTTTCTATTATATTTACATGTAAGGAGTAGAAAATGTAAAACTGCGCTAGGTTAATTCCTAATATCTGAACGAACTACCTGCAGGACAACCATCACTGAAAAACTTTTTGTATGTGTTCTAATATACAAATAGTAGTGAAAGTGTGTGCACTGAAAATTATGCCATTCCTTCAACTTCTAATCATACTCAACCGATTGTAAATGACCCGAGTGTTCTATTATAAAACATCATTCAGTTTATAACAAAATACATCTTTTGCTTTTTTATAATTCATACTCATTATACTTACACAACGCACAAGCATAATTTGTTGTTGAGCAGAGGTATCTAAACACAAAAGATAGAAACCTCTATCACTTGTGATATGAGATCATGAACTGTGTTGATCTTTGACACACTCAGGTTGCTCTTTGATCTCAAAGATCGTCTGGTTTGTGCGAGTGATGATTATAGCTGAGTTTTGCATGGAATGGCATAATTTTCAGTGCACACACTTTCACTAATATTTGTATATTAGAACACATACAAAAAAAGTTATCTTCAGTGATGGTTGGTCGCTTGATTCTAATTAAATCAAAAATCAGTTTCCCCTCCTATGAATGTGATAGAGATCTTTCGAACTTATGAGGATTTGATGTTTATCCAGATATTCATTTCTGTCTACTTTAAAAAATTAGTAATCTAAATAATCTTCCATCTCTCGTGTAACTGATACCTTTATTGATACTCGAGTTACGGTATTGAGAAATAGCTCATACAGGGCTCACTTCTCACATGACTAACTGTCGATAAACTGGTGATTTGCGTAGTTAGAACGACAAAACCCACATAAAAGGTAACTATTCTTATTAAAGTTAAAGTTTTGACAATATGAAAATGTCATTTTTAAATATAATTGTAGATTAAATATAGATGATCCTATACATTTACGCATCAGAATGTTAAAACGACCTCAAAAGAATTCACTTGTTAAGTGTACAATATCCTGAAAAAAAATAATCCTTGTGCACACGCTAAAAAAAGATGATTTGTTAGAATTTTCTCTCCATAATACTGTTAAGCAAAAATAATCTAAAAGCGAGTTATTAAATAATAATGCGTTTTTATTGCAAGCTATCAGTGGGATGTTGATATATACAGCTCATTGGTTCAGGTGACAGGTATTTCTATGCTTCTAAAATACCTATATTGCGGCAGGTTTGATGATATAATCCGATCTTATCTCTCTTACCGGATATCGAAAAGGATGAACTTGGGACAACCTTTACGAATTCAGAATAAGTAAAGAGCACATTATACATTAGAGATTAAAGTGAAAACGGTTAATATAATTTAAATATTAAAGAAAAGGTATGATAAGAATGTATTAGTAGTGTATTAGGACGAATAGTAAATTCCTGTTACTAATCGCTTAAATTCGATATCGATATTTATATTCAGGTAAAAGAAGATACATCCTGGTGTTTGCACTTATCCTCTTATCGAAAGATGGGAAAGTGCTATAGTACCTCTACTTTTTTGACACGTAGACATGGGTAAAATTGCTAATATTTGAAATGAATGTAAATATACTTCAAAGAATAAAGTAAAGTGAATTGAAAAATAATTGTGTGATGTAGTAATTAGTTTCTTAAGGCTAGAAGAGGAAGCCTTGAGAGCGATAAGCACCCATAAACAGAAATGGCACGGAGGAAATAGGATCCTTTTCCGATGACTAGCATACAGCTAATTTGCGTTTTGGGGTAGATAAAATTAGATAGCCAATATGTATATAGTTAAGGTGCGAATGTTGGTTTTTTCTATATAGTAAATTGCAAGTAATTGCTATCCACGCCCGTGGAGTTGCTATTATTCCATGTGATTAATGGTATCGAGGTAGGGTTATGATAGAGTTGTTGGAAAGGGGCATTTTCTATCGAAAAATATAGCTCGTAAAATCTCGCCAAGCGCTACTATGAACTAGAGTTCAATATTTGTTTTTAGGACCATCATTAGGGTGCCAGGTGTTGTGACTAAGGGATGGGAGGGACCCAATTATAATAAACATCCAGTTTTTACCACCTTATCCCTTAGATACCATAAACTATTTGTTAACTACCAAAGGTGGCGTGAAAATAACAACTATGATAAAATTCTGTAAATAGTTTTCCATATATATGTTATTCTGAGTATGGGAGACCCAGTGGGCCTGATCCCGATTAACTTCAGGCCGTAACACGTTTGTTTCTTGTGAATATTTGCTCCACTCTAAAATGACAAGAAGTTATGTTGCTAATGAGAGATTGGCGCTCTTCCGGACCCTTTACCCTGAACTTTCCCCAGAAAGCAGTAGAACCACTCGTTTCATATTTTTTAAAACAGCTCATTAATCTTCTGCATCTTACAAACAATTAATATTTCTCTATGTGATGGAAGATCATAAGAAACCAATTGCCCTCTGCTCTTACATGAGACAATGAATAATTAAATTGGTAATCAATCAATAATAATAATAATTAAAAGTAATAAATAAATTAAATAATATGTAAGAAGTAATAACATAAAACTTAAAATACAAGAAAAAAGGAAATCAGAGTCCTTGGCATTCCTTAAATCAATCTGTCTTCTTAACTTGCAGTAATATAAGAGCAAATGTATAAAATGTCAAGTGAGCCACGGTATAAACTCCTAAAGATTTGCTGTTTTTTGAAAACTTTATTACACTTAAAACAAAAACGTGTTCGTTCTTATAGCAAATGTTGTTTAATTTAGTCGATTATATACTTAGAATACGTAATATATATACAGGATTAGACGTCATCTGATGACCTGCCTTTCCGAGGTTCCTATGTAAACAAGTTCATGGATATACTACTCATATATACAAGATATCAAGTGAGTCTTTCCCTCCTCTTAACAGAGCTACGGATTTAAGTTATGAATCTTCAGTTATTAACCTCTAATTCTCATTTGACATCTTTAAAATTATCGAGGTAATATATATATAATAGTATATGAAAGCTATATCAAGTTTATTATTAAACTGTCTAAGGGAAAATAAAATGAGTTATCTTATGAGAATATAACATGTAATATCAACTAAAGGCTATTATACTAGCTATATACATTGAGACTAGTAATATCTTTAAACAATAATATAATAAAGAATTACTAGTCAACCATATAAGAAGAGTAGCTACTAATATAAGTATGTGATACGTATAGATTCTATATAATACTCTATTCCCTAGTAAAACCCTAACTATTTCTACCTATGATAGTAAATGAATATAATTATTAATCTGTCTAATAATAAATAAATATCAAATATTGCAAAAGAACAGATTTTAGAAGATTCCATATTCGAGGAAAAATTTGATCTTCCTTAATGATGTATTATCTACTTCATAATAATATTTATAAATCTGTAAAATTAATTCATTTAAATAAACAAACAATATTATTGTTAGGCCAAAGTTCTTTTTTTTATAACATCTAATTCAATATAAATAAATAATTCTTGCAAAAAAGAGATTTCCGTGAAAACTCCATTTGCAGTTTTACAATCTGAAGATATTTACTCTTAAATATAATAAAAAATACATTAATATAGTTTAAAATACTCGTATATTTATTCCTTATCCGATATCTGTGGTTTTATACAACTATTAAGATAAAATTTTCTTTCAATTTTAATCCCATGTATTAATTACGAGAGAAAAATATAATTTATTATTGACCTTTTAGATTTGATAATCAATACTTAAATACAAAGAAAAAAATGATGTTGTATTTATTAAAGACAATGATTAATTAAATATACAACTTTATATAAATTAATCATAAACAATAAAAACTATGAATTAGTAATGGAAAATGTAAATAAATATATAATTATAGTTTTATTTTGTATATAGACCTTTACAAACCCATCCTCATAATTTTTGAAAGGATATTATACCCAAGAAAAATAAGAAAATTTCTTAGTGCTGAACCCCATCTATTACAGTACGTAACCCCGGTATAGATGAGAACCCAAAAAAGGTTCATATCCTGATTTTCCCCTTGGCCTGGGTGGCCGGGAGTTGCGCGTTGGGCCGAAGTGGTTGGGCGCGGGGCCACCGTCTTGAAGTTCCTAAATTAATGTGGAGCCACACCAATAAATAATTTTAAAAAAAAAGAGGTTACAAACAAATTAATTTGTTTAGTTGGGGCAATAAATCAGCCAACCTAAGAGAATCATGAATTTGCAAAAAAGCATAAGTCCAAGATCACAATGCATAATAAATTATTAAAATTAAATTGATAGTACAATTAAAATGATCAAGAATACATTAGTACATGAATCAGATATACTAAAAGTAACAATAGGAAATCTTGATCTAGACTAACGATTTTACATACATTATTAAAAAACAAAAAAATATCAGGAAACATGCACTTCTATCCGACCAATGCTATAAGAAGGTAATGAAAATAATGATAATAAATTTAATACAAATTATGGTAGCGTATTTATAATTATTATCCTATTAATATATCTGTGAAAAAGAGACATTAAACTTAAGTACAATGAAATATATAACTGACACTTCATATCTATGCTCCATAAGAAGCCAAACATACTAATGCCCCACAATAAATGTAACTAAAAATTCACCTTCAAATGAGTACTACTTAAGATATATTTAGATATATAAGTGTAATATATATATTATATGAGATATATTTATGTTATATATACACTATATTATTATGATTCAATATAAGTGTAATAATATTGTGCTTAAAAGATCAAATTATTATAAAATAACGGGAAATAGCTAAAATCTAGTTAATTTTGAGATTATAAGATCCCTATAAATAATATAAGACCTTAATAATATAGGAATAAGCTATCACACTTACAAAATAAGAATAGTATTAATAGAAATAAAGTATAAATATATGAATATTATTTTCACCAGTATTCAGTAGTAATAATTATATGCATGAATGATATATATCATCACAGACATGAATACGTGTTCTCACATATGTGGAGTGGTCGGAAAATTGCCAATTCTGGCATGTATATAAGTAATTATAATAAAAAAAAAAAGAAAGATAAAAGGTGCGATGGAAAAATATTGAAATAATATGTTATATAAAGAGTGACGGTAATTGAAAAGATAGAAAAGAGCTCTAAGCCGCCTAAAAGCACAAACAAAAGCGCAGAAAAAAAGCGGCATAACATCGAAATAATTAAGAAAGATAGTAGAGCGAAGATAATAAAAAATTACGAATTTAAGGGATATGAAGGATTACATAAAAAACGACGTGGCCAATATTGCCGTCAACATTAAATGTAAATAACAAGTATGAGAGATATTGAAAGCAAAAAGAAAAGTTCAGTTTTTTGCTCCATGCCAAAAAAACAGAAATTACGGAATGTTAACGTTTCGATTAGATATGATGGTTAACCCTTTGTTTTTTATATACCCATACTTGGAGAGACCAAAGGACTATAAAGACGATTTTCGGAGCCCAGTTTTATAAGTGAAAACGCGATTTAATTGTGTTTTAAATAATGGAATAACAAGCTGCTTTTTCAAGACAATAACTAAAATTTATATATTAAAAAATATTATTTTATAAAAAACCTAATATTCATTAATCTATATTTACCCTAATAATATGGTTTTCAATTACTTTAATTTACCCAACGTGAGAGGCGTAACGACTCGATGAATCAGTAAATTCCATTTATAAAAGTAAACTAATCCAATTTTAAAAACTGGTTACTGATTATTGGAAAGGGAATTGTTAATAATAGTAAAGTGGAAAGACCTAACTCGCGCAACCACCATATTCTCCTTTATAAACTCATTCTTATTCTTACTCCGAAATCTCAAGTGGATTAAGCCTTCTTTCTCGCCTGTAACAATATTACACATAGAGTGCTTGTTATATAAATAAATATTATCCCTCCTAATTACATCAATTATTCAGTCAAGGTGGTTTGAGAGCTTTATTTGTGAGAAATGATGTAATTAGTGTTCTAAAAATTAATCTTTGTACCGGTATTCCTCAAGGTACTGTTCTATCCTCAACCTCTTTCATTTTTTCATCTAATGACCGACTATCTTCTGTATTAAGACTTCAAGTCCATCCGTATGTTGACACTGTGTTGACTCGAAAACACACTCGCATATGCATTTTAGTGCTTCCTTCAGATGTTTTGCCGACATGGACGCCCGTCCCTCATAGCAAACTAATGGAATTTTGAATAGAATAATTTGAGTCCTGTGTTGCCTTCGAGAGAGAAATGTTCAGCCCTACCCAACATCTATATCTTAACAATGGAGGTTTCCACAAGAGTTATAAAATCATTTCACGATTCGAGAGTTGAAAAATCAAAATAGTTAGGTATCTCTTAAGCGAAAGAAAATATTCGACATATACTCCTATAACCTGTCGTGGTTCTTGTCTTCCCTTTATATTTCTCTGTGTTTCTTTTTTCTTAATGTGCCTGACAACTTAAGTTTCGAAGTGGGATCAATGTTTAACTTTGTCTTCTCTCTCGTGTCCCTCATTTCCACAATGCTTTCGTCAAGACATTTAGTTTGTTTCGCGTATTGTAAATTTCCCCGTTAGGTTGGTTCTGAGAAGATCGTGGTCCTTCAGGTATATTAAATTAACTTAAACAAATCGCCGTGACTCCATGTGTTGTTTTTATCTGCCTCCCCTATAGGGTTGTCGCCTCCCACTGCAATGAGACACATCTCAGGGTGATACACTTCACAAGCTGCTTTTTGAAAAGGTGGAAGTCAAGGGGGGGAAACAAGGGGTATTATCGGATTACCCTATAACTTTGCTCCTGCTCTCGCTCCTTACATCTAATCTTATCACTCTAAACTTCTGTTCATTCTTATCACTCCTTCTCTCTCTGCTCTCTCCTCTCTCTTCTCTCAAAATCTCTTCTCTCTCTCTCATCTCTCTCATCTCCTACTCTCTCTCACTAAATAAACCGCTCCATTTTCCTGTCTAACAAAAGTCGAAACACTGTTAAAATGTTCACGCTCAACTTTTGTTAATATACTTATCTCTGTATTTACAGCAGACACTGCTCTATCTGAACTTCCTCTCATACATCGCCATATCTCATCTCATAACTTGAGGAGAGATGTTCGAAAATGCCAACAACACCATTCTTCACAGGGTCATCCTTAACTCTTTCCAACGTGTCATTGAAAGCTCGAGCTTAATGTACTAGCTCAATCTATATGTAACTCAACTGGTAAAGTACTAACGAGAGCAGACGATTATAAGAAACTTTATTCGTTTTCTAAACTCCGTTTGATCCTTAAAACAATTCGCAACTCTCTTGAAATCTGACAGCATGTTGCCTCTTAAAATTAAATCTCGGTTTCGGACTACCTCCCTCCAAACTCGCGAATAAAATATAATTCAGCTCTTTTAGACGCCAATAAGTCCAAGCACATGAGGCTATGTAATATACTTATATAAATATATATATATATATATAATACTATTGGCAGATAATCTTTGATACATCACCTCAAATACATACAAATAAATATATACATTACTATATATTACAGTACTATATATATATTATATATGAGATAATATAATTTATAATAAATAGTAAAAATATATAAATGTACACTATATATTAATAAAATATATATAAGTGGTAATATATAATATATAATAAAGTAAATAAAAGTAAAATAAATGAAATATACCTATAACATAGATGAGAATAATATGTATTGAGAAAAACCATCTGAACTGGTTTGGACATGGTGGAGTGGGGTGGGCTTCGATAATCATTTGGTGTACTTGAATGTGGAAAGGTGACTTGAAAGAAGATGGAAAAGCATTTGTATCCCTTTGGGGTTCGAGGAAGAGGGGCAAAAATGGGAATGGCCAGATATATAAATATATATATAATAATATTAATAGACATAATAATTATAATTTATCTTTATGTAAGATATTAGTAAAGTATATATATGTGAGCCCCTACAAATTATAATATTGAGTAAATAATATATCTATACACAGTATTATAATATTAATTAACTCAATTAAGTATTAATATATGATAGGTTATATTTTTTGTTGTATAGTATACTATATATAATATCAGTATATAGTGGTATTAATTATTTAATGTAGTATATAGCTTATATATATAATAAAGATATATTATATATAATATAATATGTATATAGGTATGATATATATATATATAATTTAAAATCATTAAATTACAAATACTTAACTTAGCTTATTTCTTAGCATAATCTTCTTTAAGAGATTTCCATTTACAATAGCTTATTTGAGGTGTTAATTGTGTAACCTCTGAGTGACAATGAAAACAGGAGGGTGTTTCCAAATGTTTTATTAAAATTGGACCAGCTTTTCATAAGAACCCTCTAGTGAATACTCCATATTAGGATTGAGTATGAAATAGATGAGAAATCCTTTTCAACAATTATCTGGTTGGGTTTTCATTATCACTCTTTTAATTATCATAAATAAATAAATTACACAACTCGCCCGACAGCACACACACACACACAAACATCACAAAAATATTATATATATAATATATGATATTTAATATATAAATTCACTACACAATTATATATATATAATATGATCATATACTATATATAGTATATATAGATAGTATAAGTATATATAGAATAAGAGTTTAAGAGTACTAGGTAATTAAAATAGTAATTTTAAATCAGTATATACCTACATATATTACTGTTATATACGTTAATTTATTAATGAATGAAGTACTAATTATAATAAAATTAGCATATAAAGTTTATAGGGTAGGTATACTAAGTTATATAATATATATATATTATAATGTAAAAATATAATGTTAGCCTACGACGCTTATAAGAAGTAATATATTAATAAAAGTATAATATAATATATACAAGCGGGGTGTCATCAGCGGAAATAGGAGTAAATAGCTAGCTGGTGTAATCGTGTCACGAACATAGAGTAATGTAGGGTATATAGAATATATACTTGGCGTAAGTGATGACACAAACTGATTCTAAATAAAAACATGTGTCCTTTTAATCTGCTCTACGATGATTGGAACAGTACAGTTTATTTTCTCGCATGCGCAGTAGTCCAAATGCGCGGAAATATGTGTTTTCTATCTTTAATGGAATGGCATATATATATATTTTTATTTTAACCAGCATATTGTAAGACCTGCCTACGTAAAGACATTAATAACTATTTAAAATACTTGAAAGACACATTTTAAACTACAGATGAGTTTGTGTATACCATTACCACGACTATCAACCACCACGGTTTCAATAACAATTGGAATTCGCTACTTGGATAGTACTAAACAAGAAAGCTATCAGGGATATTAGTGCCTATATGAAACGCACAAAATACCGCTATTTAGAGTAAATGCAAAAGAGAACTTTACGAAACCAAGCTTAACCTTCTCGCCGACCAATTACCTTGAGGTTAAAATTGAGGTGGTTTTAACCAAAAGTGCGTGATATACTGAAGAGATACTGATAACTTTAAGTATCAGTGAACGACATGCCTATCGAACGATCGTTGAACACCGACAGACGAAAAACGAGCCATGGTCGAATTGAAAATGCAAATAGAACTTGCGGCATACCCGTAATCCACACTTGCAACTGTACCGATATTTGCGGGACCAACTCGACTCGAAATTTTCATACGTCTAGCAGGTACCACATCGCGAAGACATACGGCATCCTAAGCTTGTCTCACATGTGGTGGATATAACCAACACGCTCCAACAGTTAAAATCTATGTGTTTCACGATCTTGGTCTCAGCAAACAGTTCAAACATAGCACAAAATTTCCACATCCGAAAAAAAAGAGAAGGTAAATTGTTTCTGCGGATAAGATAGCGATTAGTTCAATTAAGTCTTTAATTGAATACAGCCATACTGTGTTGAAATCATAGAGAGCTGTGCGTTTATAAGAAAATATAAGATATGCTCGCTGTCGATATAACACCTCAAAGGAGTGAAGAAGAGAATTCAAAATGTGTTTGAAAACGAAGTGAATAAGCTGTCTGCTGCCTATTAGAGGTATACATATGTACTGGTAATAAAGGAAAGTATAGATCATCAGTAAGATAGTGATATAGAGATTTCGTAAAGTGAAATTTCAAAAAAAAAAAATTAAATAAAAAAGGTATGTTTAATAAACCATTCGCAAATTTAATATATAAAGAAGCAGTCAGTTACGCAGCACTATTGTACGACATAGGCTGAGCGCAAATCGTGTACCCACGCAAAAAGAAGGATTAAACTAAGAACTTATTTATCGTGAAGGAATGAAGCAAGTGCGTATAAGAAGAAGCCTGAGATTAATAAAGAAATATCGAAGAACATAGCGATGTAATTAATAATAATATACGAAATTAATGTATGATCGAGACGTTAGATACTGAGCTTAAAACTATTCTTCTAGACAATACTTGGAATCTAACCAATTATTTTACATAGTAAAATGTGTATCAGTGAGTCGTCTCTTGTATGAACACATGCTCTAGTGTAAATTATTTGATATGATAAGTAAGTAGGTGATTTTATGGAGTAATATATATGGTGGTTAGTAGCTACTTAAATATAATATATGTAAGCACGAGTAGATGAGAAAATAATTGAATTTGAAAAGAGTATTATAAATCCAAGATTAGGAATTTAATATGCGTATTGAAAATAATATGGATAAAAGGATAAATTGAGTATAGAATAGGTTAGTTAATATATATACTCATTTATTATATATATATATACTACTATATATTTTCATTAGAAATATATGAATATATAAATAATCTTAGAATAAAATAAAATACTGAAACAATATTGATTCTTTGTACAAAAGCCCTTTAGTTGGAGTGTGTGCCACCAGTAATCCAAATAAAGCAAGCACCATACATTTTCCTGCAGGAGAGAGAAAGAAACTCATTAACACATCTTTTTACAGTATTTACAAATCAGAGGTCAATCCAAATTCGGGCCTCGTTACTAACCTTATTTATATTAAAATCCTTTATTGTTATATATTATTTATGTTCATATAGTTTATTGTCTTCTTACTTACGTAAATTGCCCGAAATTTCGCAAATGATGAATGGCCGGAAAAATAAATGAGACTCCGACCTCTCACAGTTAATTTTATATATTCCTAACTCTATATTATTATCCGTCAATCAATAGCCGATAAAAGGTGATGCTTGTATATATATATACTATTTATAATAATATATATATATATATATCATATAATTCATATATTAGCTATATTCGTTCACCCAATATATATATATATATAGATATATATATAATATATATACGTTATATATTTATACTCACAGACTTGTTATATAGCTATTAGGGTATATATATCCTATGATGGACCAAAAAAATGAGTGGTTCGTATCAAGGTTGACGGATTTGGGGAACCAAATTTGACAGGTGAATTGTGAGTCAACCAGATGTTTTACTAATCCAATTTGGAAAGCTGGGTAGGATTTTACTCAATTATCATCTGCCAAGAAAACCTCAACGTTGATTCCACTTCCTTGAATTGTGAAATAACCCCTCCTACCGACACGCTAGGTGTTGTAACTTGGAATTATGGGGTAGAAAGAATACTGGTCTTTGAGCAAACTATCTCTGGACAAAGAACTTTCTTTGCAAAGTTAAGTTGTAGAGCCTTTCATATTTAGAGAAAGGTTGAACTGGTAATAGAACTAGATAGATTTAATTTGAAAATTACTGAATTCGAGAAGTAGGGAGGAAAGGAGAAACACAATTAAGCTAAGGAATGAACATTTAATAAGCTACAACAATAATGAGACACAGAATGATACACATATTATTCACAACAACTTATACAAACAAGTAGAGAGAATGAATACGTCCGATGTATTCAACTGGCCTTACCGAGCATTAATACCCGACTATAATTTGAATAGTAAAGGAGAAAGACTAATAGATATAGAATTCAAATAAATTTTTATGGTTTCAATCCAAGTCGCACAGATGAACAGTTGGATTGCTTGCTGTAGCAATTCACTTACCCTAAAAATTTACGGTAAGACGTATTCCCCTAAAAGTTTATCTTTACATAGTAATAATAATATCATGGAGCAGTATAAATCAAAAGAGGAAAATCAAATATCAACTTCAAATTAGTACGAAAATATGATAAGCAGATAGTAGAATTTTCTGAAAGAGTAAACCTATTATTGATTTTACAATATGACTAAAAAAAGAGAAGATACACTTGGAAAGATCCTAATGATACAAAAATGAAATTGATTTCAGCTTGAACACAAAGAAAAATACCTCCAAATTATTTCAGAAATAAATATATTTGAAACAAAGAATGATAGTTGAATTGTGTATGATGAAAATTCAATTAAACTTAAAGCGGGAGAGAATAATATCATTTAAAATACATGTGCTCAAAAAATTTAACAGGTCATAGAAAAAATTCAGAACAAATAAGATCAGATCTGAAAAAATGTTTAGAACTTTGCAAAAACCTCAAACGAGCAAGAAATAGATAAGAATAACAACAATACAAAAAATGTTATAATATATATTAAATATTATGGAATGCAATTAGCATATAATGCTTTCTGATTATATAATTATCTTTACCTGGTGATCAAAGCATCTAACACGATTTCCCATTTTCTATTAATTATTATAATAGGTAATGCGGAAGCAGGTTGATAAAGGTCAAATAGTAAAATATCCTCCTTGTAAATACCGAGCCCTGGTTTTTACTCTAGTAAAACGGATGATCGATATAATAAAGAGTTAGCATATTAATAAGTGAAATATATAAAAAGATTGTAGTATCTGTAAATTGAGATTTGATATTAAAATATAGTACTTATATTTACTATATAATGATAGTAGAACGATAAGTATTATATATATATATAATAATATATTTATAATAAAAATATTAATATTTATAATAAATTTTTAGATATATATATATTATTATATATAGTATATATAATATATATATATATATATATAATATAGATATATATATATTAAATAAAAATTTTATATTACTTTATATATATATATAATGTATATTTGTATATATATTATATATAATTTTATATATATATTAATATAGTAGATATAAATAAATATAATATATATATAATTTATTAAGTATAATTATATTATAGTTCAAAGTTCCTAAAAATATATAGATACGATATATTGTGAATATAATATAAATAATATACTATAATATATATATATATTATATATTATATACATATTAACTATATAATATATAATTAAGTATATATATATTAAATAATATCATATAAACTATATATAGATTATAATAATATATATATAATATATATAGTATACTAATAATACTAATATATTATATATAATATATACTGTGTATAATATAATACAGTATAATTATATATACTACGCAGTAGTATAACCTCACCCTCCCACTATACAGCTATATATATATCACTGTATATATTACTATAACTTATGAGCAATAAGTTATATAATACTATATATATACTAAATATAATATACTATATACATATATATATATATATATATATATATTATATATAAATCGTACTATATCATACTATATATATATATATAAAAATATATTATATATATATATAACGTTATATATAATAATGATAAATATAGGTATAGTATAATGAGTGAGTATATATAAAATCATGTATATATACAGATAATAATAAGTAAATAATATATAAAATGAAGTATTAGAAGTAGATAAGTAGTAAAATATTATAATATATATAATGAAATATACTATTAACTATTATTTTTAGGAATTTATATATATATATATATATATATGGACTTTTCAATAGAAATTTGACAGATATTAATAGAGCTATATTATATACCTGTATATAATGTGAAGGTGTATACATATATATATACTCTAATATATATATATAAAATATATTATATATATATATATTAATAATATATAATAATATAATATTATAATAATATACATATATATATATATGTAATTATATAATATACGTATAATTTGAAATATAACATTCATTAAATATAATTAAATACTATAAGTATATATATATAGTATATATATTATAAATAAATATATATATATATATATATATATATCATAAAGAAGATATAAAATATATATATATATTTATATATATATAATATATATATATATATATATATATATATATATATATATATACTTATATATATATATAGATATATAATATATATATATATATATATATACTATATAATATTAATATATATGGATATATATAGTATAATATATATATATATTATTACACTATATATATAATAAAAAATTATAAATGTAAAATGTATTAATATTAGTGATAAGAATATTGTTACTAAGATAGTGAAATGATTTTATTAAATTTAATATATATAATGAAAGGAAGTGAGATGTAAGCAGAAGGAATCCCATTAGTATATATAATTATATGTATTTATAGAATAGGTAATAATACATGATTGTATAAAAGAATTAAAGGTTTAGTATAGGTATATATATAGTGCCAAAGGGGGTAAGGGTAGAGATCGTATAGCACGGAATTATGAAGAGTAGATGAGTACGTCCCTCGTGTCAAATTGTGAATACAATGAATACTTGATTTTTGTAATATAATATATACAGTATATAATATATATACTATATGTAGAGTTGAAGCGAAGCGAATTGAAAGAAATATAGGAAATGGGTTCTAAAAATGCCGGTGTCTTAGTGAGTATAAAGAGGGTTTGAAATTATAATCAGATTAACGTAAGTCCACCCTGAATATGCAAATGCCAAAGTATATATGATAGTTAGTAGTGATAGAAAATTAAATAGTGATTAAAAAATATGAGTAATTACTCGATGTCATTGATAAAATTGAGTTTAAATATTATTTTGGCAATATGTTGAATGAAAAAGGAAATTGAGATGATGGGGTATATATACTTGATAGTAGGATAAATTTTAGTGTAATATGTAGTAGAATTGAACACATTCATAACTTTATGGGTGAATAGTGACCAAAATGAATAAGACAGTATTGAGTACTTTGATAAAGGATTTGTAATAAAAATATAAATACGAATTCATTTGTATATCATTATTAGCTTTGAAATCAATAGGTAAAAAAATATATCATAGTGATGTATGGTAATAATAAGTTATGTAACTTATAAAATAGTGTTGTCCAAGTGGATATATATTAGGAACTGTGTTAGATGCCCTAAATAAAATTCCAATAATATGATGAGTAAAGTAATGTTAATTATTACCAGAAGCCCTGTATACTGTAGGTTGTATAAAGAAGATTCCAATGAATTAAAGTAATAAAATAATAAATAAATGATATATATATAATATGTTTGTAATACAGTGACAACGGCAAGGCTCATGAATAGTGCTGTTCAATAAGCGCCGCGCGTAGATATAAACTAGTAAGAGTGGTGTTGGATCAAATGTGTGCTGGGAGAGACAGTTACTTAATGTCTTTGTTGTTGTGTGCTGAGCAAGAGCGGGCAAGAAGAGAGTAACACCCACCACTTAGACGTCTCACCAGTGACGGAACCTGGGCTTTCGCTTAGTGGGGCGCAGTCGCTCTAACAGTGAGCTACCTGCGACCGCCATTTTGGTGCTTGATCCTTCCTCTTCTTGATTTATACGACCGACTACCACGAATGTAAACATTATTCGGAGATAGGTTATTAGTGAAACTGGAAAAACTAAATGTAGAATGTGAAAGATAGAGAGAACCCTGAACATTCACTCCTGAAGTACGATATAATAATATGTGTTTAATTTGGTAAATATATAAAATAGATGTGATTGTATCAAAAGGTGCTGTAATAGATTGGTAGCGACATCTTAAGAGTAGATAAGTTATATTAAAATATGATTTTAAAAATTCTTTAGATTTGTGAATTAGATAATATTTACTCAAAAACAAAACTAGGCTCGTGTATATGTGATATAATTTAATCTTCAAGGGAAGTAATTTTAATTGGGCTGTGAACCAGTCTCACAACTTAAAGATTTATTATAGATGAATTTAGGTCACTAGAATATTGTTGAATTGGGTCTTATTTACGTACGAGCTCAACATTCAAAATGTCTTCTAACTATAAACTTCTATTATAATAAGAATTCAAACTTATATAGAGTAAAATTTAATAATAGATAGAAACAACCCTACTGTTTTTAGTGCATGCAAGTATGTTATATGGCATCTATTAATTCATTTTTCTGTATAAGATTAGTGTATGTGATTTAATAATAATACTTAACATAAAACATCTAAAATATAAATAAATAAATATGTGACTAAATTAATTAAAAGCTACCGAATAAAAAAATATAAAATTGTATTACACAAGTACTACTTAAATTATAGCTTAACAGAAAGTGTTGAATGTAGGAGTTACTCCACCGTATTTGGTAATTTCAACAACTCATTTAGAATCACTCATAAAACATAAAAATAAAATAAAATTACATATATATACTATAGATGTTTAATTATGGTAAGCCTACGGTATAAGTGAGTATTTCTTAAGATTTAATTAAAGTAATAAATAGTTATTTATTTCACTATCATTAAGGAACTCCATCTTAGCTTTACGGGGTGCTCGAGCCCCAATCACACAGTTTGACTATAGTCATGTATAGAATCATGTAAAATAAATAACTTAGCTGAATGAATTTTGTGAAGATATATTGTATAATATATTTTTAAATGTTTATCATAGTAATGTGGTTTAGATAAGAAGTCGTCTTATCACAAAAATTTGTTGGTTGAAAACCTTGGTTTAAACAAATGGTGTAATAAGGATCACACACTTTATTATATATATACATCAGTACATAATGTGTCGAAGTTGATAAGGGTGATAAATTATGAAGTAAAAAAATAACAATTGAACCATATAAGAAATATGAAAAACATTCTAAAGCTTATTTAATTAATTGAAAATGGTGTCTTCAGTTTAGATTGAGTGCTGCATCTTTGCACCACAATGGAATGTTTGTTAGAGAATTTATTCACACCATAGCTAAGTAAGTTATATAGATAAGAATATAATGATAACTATTAATGGATATTTGTTGTCTAAGAACTCACTTGATTGTTGTGAAGGATCCTATCATTGTCACATGCTAATTCTTGTTGGTATATGATGTCACCTGATATCTAGAAGAGTTAGTAGTGGCACTGTGAGCAAACCGTAAAGGGATCCGCTAATCACTACCTGCTAGTATTTTATACATTATGGGATGCACAAACCATTTTATATACCTATATACCTCTTATTATTACACACCGTAGGTTGCACTTAAATAATATATACTACTTATTTACATGTATATATATAGTAATCAAACAATATCACTTCATATGTAAGACCCTAGCTATATTGCAAACTAAAAACTAGTAGTCCCTATTATCAACTAATCATACCATACCATATACACATTTCACCACAACTAATCAAACTTTGTCGTAATACATTTCATCCACACCCTTGTTTCTCTACATAATATACTATGATATTTAAAATACTTCACTATGATCTACTAAGTCCCATGCTGTTGAGGATTCAATTTTCCTACACCATCGTGAACATACTTCAAAAACTTATAAAATCTACCAACTCATAATTTCTGTGGAAAAGTCGCTTGCTCACCCGAGGGGCCGTCCACACATCACCCAAGATATGGGTGCATACACATGCACATGACCAACTCGATTAACCTTCTATTTGTCTTAGTAGTATGTGATTGTTACTTTACTATTCTCCTCCATTTAACTCGACGAGAATACTACTCTTAAATCACGGAAAATTCACTGTGATCAAAACTCCTCTCCACGAACTCACCACACAAAACCAATCAGACTACCAAGTGCCTCATATAAAATTAATATAAGGAACTCTCCACACTCTATTCACAATTCTTCATCCATCCTAAAACCACTGCTTCTCCTGCCAAAACCCCAACCTCCTACATCTATTCATAAACCACATACACTAATCAATATAATTATGAGCAAATAAAATTAAATTAGTTTATAAAGCAGAATCCAATGCTCAACTAACTATTATCATTAAACCAATCACTTTTCGACTCTAATTTATTTTACAACACGCGTTTCACTATCACTGCTATCCAGAACTAAGTTAGATCATCGAATTGAAGAAAACTTCTCAACTATCCCAACATCCTAGGCATTATTCAATTCCATCATCCGTGTACACACTAGCTTACACTATACTACTTAGAACATATACGATACTTCATAACAACCAGAATGCAAATCCATATAAGAAACCAAAAATAACAATTTTTCTCCATCCCTTAATATGTTACAATTAATTTGTATGTCATATAATGTTAAAACGAATTAATGATCAACACAGTGGAAACTTTCTAACGCCAACTATATAAACTAATAAGAGAGGCCCATACTGTATCTTCAAACAATCCAGCCTCTCATCCCACCCAGTCATTTCGATAAAGAAAAGTCTATCTTCGTGAATATTCTGGATAGAAGAGAAGACAATTTGTATCACATATGTTGTAACTAATGGTGACACAATACTATTAACCTTCTCTTTCAAATGATCATTATCTCGAACTAGAATATCATACTTCTCCTTCAAACAGTAAGAAGAATTTTCTTCTAATGAATGTCAAACACAACACTCATTGGTGTGTCTGAGACACCATAGTCAATATATCTTCAAGATTCACATTAGTAGTCTTCAAGAATAATGTTACCACGCATAAGGCCATAGAGATTCGTTGCGATAAAGAATGGCTTTTGTATCAGGGACAACTGTATAGTTTTGTCCACAAATAAAATCGTTCTACAATGTTGAAAGGGCGTATTTTCAACTTGACTTGTGCCACTATATAAACCACACTCATTCAAATAGTATCACAAAAAAATGTGAACTAAAATATGTGCTCTTTCGAGAAAGAAGCATCATATTTTAGTAGAGCAGGTGGACCTTATTGAGCATAAATGGCTAGTGTTGTGTATCTGTGTGACAGTACATCTCAGTGCACACAAAAATTTTCATATTATATATAAAGAATCTTTCAATATTTTCATCTATGTGAGAGTTTTCGTAACTCATGTCAATGCTTAATATCAGAGCTATTCAATGTTGAAGATGTCCTTCCAGAATATCTCTGTCCACTGATATCTCTTCTACCATTCAACGTCCTTCTCTCCTCACCCACATCTCTACCCATTCATCCTATCGGCATACCTTTCTTCCCTCCATCTCTCCTCGTACTCTCAGATACATGCCAGGAATCTTCAACCAAGGTGGACTATACTGGAGGAACTCATTTGCTCTTCAAGATACTATCTCTGAACACTCATGCTGTAATCAATAAACACTCAAACATTTACACTCCTATTTCCAGTTGCTATCTCGTCTGGGGTTACTCATGTATTGGAAATACTGAGAATGATTAACGAACAGTATTAAAGAATGCTCTATAAAAATACAATATAGGAGTGAGTAAAAAACACTTAAACTTACTTTAAACTTAGTTATAATCTCTTACAAAACTTATGATTCATTTATTCGACATCACATATATTAAAGAATACTGAGTTCAGATCTATAAAGTCATTTCTAAATATATTTTATGAAAAATGAATTTTTGGTTAAAATTGTGTTTTGAAAGCCACCTTCATATATACTATATATATATATATATATATATATATACTCATTAATATGGGCAACTCAAACACCTCATAATATCACAATTGAGAATGTTTCCACTCACTCACATAATGGGAAATATAACTTCACTCCCTCAACAACAAAGGATACTTAGCCAATAATAACTCTATAAATAAAGGTCAAAGTATAAAAGAGTTTTACATCTCTCATTGACGAGTTATGAATATATGTATGAGTTATATACTATAATCTAAATTTATAAATAATTATTTAGCGTCAGACAAATAAGTTAGTAATGAAAATACTATTACTCTAGTCACAATAGTATGGACCTCAACAGAGAATTTAAATACGGTTTGAGAGATATTAAATCTGATTCACCAACACCTAAAACTAAGTCACATATAGAGTAATCCCTTCTGAATTTTGCAGAGTTTATTTCTTTGGGGGGGGGGGGGTATATAAATTTCCGGAATATCATGTTTTTTTGTAGTATGTAATGACTCACAATAAGTTCACAGTGAGTATGTGTTATTATAAACCGAAATGTATGTGGAAATATTGGACATTGGTTTCAATTTTGCTTTCTGCAATCAACATTTGAGTAATATTAATATTCTATATTAATATTATTTAGTCATTATAATTGAGGAAGTTTATGAATGTGAAAGCAAGCACAAATAGTATCTTACATAATTCGTAATTAGAGTCTATAAACAAATTAAAAATATTAAAACTAAGTCAAGTTGATCCCTCAAATTAAAATTCAGCTATAAGCAAAATATCAAAATTCAAAGTTATATATATAGAAATAAGAATTAATAATATGCTATTGTAGAATGTTAATCTACACCTATCCAATAACGTCAGGTTAATATTAATTCATACCCAGACTCCAGCTCCGAATCTCTGGCTACAAATTAAATTTCTCCTCTCTATATATTTTCGTTTCAAAAAACTCACCCAAATTTTTTTTTTTCCAACTAAGATTTTTTATCAAGATGAAATTGTTTTCACATTCCTTTTTCATTTACCCGCAAAAGTATACTCTTACATTAGTGATTACTTTTATGAGTTTTATGTAAAACTCAAAAAAATAATAATTTATATTGAATCTGAATATTCATTATATTACCAGAATTGACAGAAAATTTTTAAAAGATTATCAACGTATTATTCTGAATGACAATTTTATTATAAGAACTTCTTCAGGGAATATCATTTTATTAACTTATATGTGTTTTTATTTATCAAATTTTCTTATAAAAACGAGTTTATCCTGAATAATTTCCATTGGCATGTTCCTTGATGATCTCAGCGAACTAAGACTGCCATGAGACAGCAAACAAGCAAAATTTAGTACAGCCGCTTAATTGAACTGGTCAATACGTATGTTAAAACACTAAAAAATAAACTATTGTCATATGCTTAATGTCTTTTTTAAAAAATCAATGCCTAGTTTTTCGGTTTTTATGTATAAAAAATTCATGGTTTTGTTCACGAGAATTATATTTTGGATTCCTTTATATATATATAAATATAATATTTTTTAATAAATAAATACTTAAATATTATTAAATATATATATATAATAAGGTAAGTCTAATAAACTCCAAATATGGATTATATTGAAATAATTAAATAAATAAATTTTACCGACTATTTTATATATTAATATTTAAAAATAATATCCTTACCTTTAAATGAAACTTACATAATACTATTAGAAAATTTTAACAAGAAATAAATAGAAAGTTAGACACATACATGTATAATTATGCCTTATAAGATAAAAATAATAATTAATATATCATTAATCATTATATATTAAATGGGACCCAATAGAAGCTCACACACACAAAACTCAGCGTTCTCCATAGTAATAAAAAACAGAGATCTCTGCTATAATATGTTAAAGAAATTTTTAAAATTCTTTGAAGTCTAATGCGGTTTCGTAACCAAGACCAAATTATATCGAAGGATTTCTAACTAATTCTGAAATCGTGGTCTTCCTTTCTAAGATCCTTGTGCTATAATAATTTCCTATATAAATTCAATAATTCCTGATTTTATTGCCCGTTGGTTCTCTGATGAGTATAGATAAACAATAATTAAATAGAATTCAAAAAATTAGCTTTGAGAGAAATATAGATATATGATGAAATTTGTTTACTATCAATTTAATAAGTTCTTATCGAAATATGGAAACATATGTCATCGCACCGAAGCACCACTCTTTATTCGCACACGAAGACAAAAAATACTACAATCTAAAATGATTTAATGTTTAGACAATACCACATTTGAAATATGTCCATCAATTTTTTCTTTAGTGAACCTTAAGTCGCTACAGTGAAAATTGTAAAAAAATATATTTTTTTTAATTACTTTTTTTAATTTTTTAAGTATAAGTTTCAATATACGACAGTCGATTAGCATAAATAATATATAAGATAATATCCATATACACACATCAATACTATACTATACTATATATACTATATATATATATATATAATATATTATATATTATATCATATATATATATATACATTCATATATAAAGAATGTGACAATATGCTATATAAAGTATAAATTAAAATTTATATAATATTATAATTATCAAGAAAATTCTGCTTTTTATAAAATAACAATAACTGTAGTGTCAAATCCAATGTATTATATGATATAAAAATATATATTAACTTTTGTATTACCACCAATACTCAACATAAATCCACAACAGTTATTAAATCTATGCTCGCGCCCTACCTTGGTAGTCGTACGACCCCCCTCACTAGGTGATTTTATAAAATAAACGCGGTTAATTAAGAGTTCTAAAAATGAAAAAAACTATATTTTTATAATTACCAATATCAATTATCACTAATAATAATAATAATGTAGTAAAGGTTTTGTACTATATATATATTATTAATTGTCTTTCCTTATGTTAATATACTTATATATAGAGGGGTATCCTGCATGATCAACCGACATTTTTAAATGCATATATTAATTACTTGATATATATATGTGAGAGAGCACACACACTTAATTGTGATATATATAATAGTTTATCTATTTATATTAATAATAAATTAATTTTCCCAATTTTTGTTTATTAGAGAATTATAAAAGATAAATACTACTTTCTTTAAAAGTTCATTGATGGATCAGTTGTTCTTTTCTTACTATTTGTAATGATTATGTGCCACTTTTAGGCTATAAACAGTTTAATTGCATAAGTTTCTGTTTTTCAGTACTATTAGCTTTGTTTACTATAAAACATAAAAAATCACTTAGGCAGGTTTACACAGATTTTCATAAAGGTTAGTGATCGTTCTATTTCCTCTTCCATCACAAAGATAATATAATTTAGGTACAAATTCTATTGACTTCACACGTATGTTTTTAGAGTCTGCTCACAATTTGTAACATAACATCGTATTATCGACCTTCTGGAAACAAAAACCCCTTTCGAGCAAGGGGTGAGTATTTATGTAATTTAATGTGAATTCTTTGTTAAAATATTAAAATAAATAATGAGTAAATTCATAATGCAATGGTAATTAAATTAACCCTTGTCTTATTATCGTTTTAGGTTTTTATCCTGGAAGGATATTTTCATCATTTTTATCTTGGAAGGATATTTTCATCATTTTTATCCTGGGATGATATTTTTATCCTGGGAGAATATTTTCATCCTGGAAGGATATTTTCATCCTGGAAAGATAGATTTTATCCTTGGAGGATATTTTTATTTTTGTTCTTTAATCCAAAATTGAAGTTTTCTAAACTGAAGTTCTGTACTCATTTTGAACTTCGGACTAAAGTTCAATCCCTTTGGACACATTCTTATTGTATTCTTGGTTGATTCAAACCTTCTAAATATAGATTTACTCCTAATATTGACCAGATAAGTGCATACTTATTGTATAAATCCTGTTTTCACCATTTGTATTTTATATTATAGCTAATTGTTTTACATCCACTTAGCCATAGCTATTCTTCCTTGTTTTCCTTTATAAAATTTTATAAATTATTCTCGGTTATATTTCAATATTAAATATTTTTCATTGCAGTTTACGGATGCCTTAGAATAGACATCCGTAATTTAACCTTATTTAGTTTACAAATTATTTAATCCTTAGAATAATAAAAACGGTTTTCATTACCGTTTCTCATTTCAACCCTTCTCATATTTAACTCGTACCACATTTTTATTATGAAAGAACAGGCAACATTAATTATGGAGGATTCAGTTATACCTTACGTTACGTAACCTAATTAGTTTTTATATAAACGGTATAAATATATAATAATATAGTATGAGTAGGGTTATTTGAGTTGTAAATAGCACTTTGTGCAGGCAACGACTAGAAAAAGTATCAGCTCTCAAGAGACACATTCAGGAGTAAGTCAAGAGTAATATCAACTAATTTACATCCCACAATCAATATAATACTAGATAATAGGTCATATTTATTGAGTGATTATATCATAAGTCAACAAAGAGCTCTAAGTGAGCACATTTATCTTATTTATCAGTTATGAAAAATATATACTGCTATAGACAGGTTTCTAAGAGAGAGTCAAACGAGCGCAATGTAGTAAAATGATGCTCAATGAGCTAAGATGCACGTAGTACGGAGTAGAGATAAATAAATAATAGGTGCATGATAGGAGATAAGGGCGTTAAATGCAAAAAATTAATAAAAGTTAGCGAGTCGGAGGTTTTCGTGGTACAGGGCCGGCGAGGAGTGACTCGATGGAGTTTTAAGGCGAGCTCAACAACAAATGCTTAATGGTTGTCCTTTATTAAAACATTTTATCTTAATTTGTATAGGTCAGGGGTTATTAATAGGTGAGGAGGTCACTCCTCTTCAACTACCTGATATAGATCTAATATAATACTACAGTAAAGTATGTAATGGGCTTCCGCGTCGAGCAACCATGTATTCAACTAATATTCGCGGAGGTGGATGACTTCTATAAGTAAGGATACTGTTTGAAGCACGTTTTAATATCTCCACTATCATTATACCTTAACGATTGAGAGCGAGTTATTAATATATAATGATAGAGGGAGGTGTAGAATTATATAGTGAACTGGGAGGCATTTATCATATTCACGACATATTTTGACCATTATACTATATATAATTTCTACGATTATATATTATATATCATACTTATTACTTATAGCTTATATTTTACTTTTTATATATCCGTAATCGCTATATGTTAAAGCGTATACACTACTACTTCCTGATATGGATGCTCTAACTCATTTCCCGTCCATCCTTTGTCAGTATATACTAGTTCGACTAGTTATTATATCCACGTCTACTCAGAAGTTAGGAGACTACCAGATAGGTGTGGACCTAGCGGTAGGTGCGCCGCAGATCTGATCCAGGGAGAAATGTTCTAGACTGGTGACAAATGGCGTGTATTAAATGCAAAAGTAGATGTATACAACACAGAGGCAATTAATGGGTAGTGTACTAGAGGAGACAGTATAATTACATGAGCTAATAAAGAAAGTATATTTGTAAATATTTAAATATTAAGAATTCTTATTAATGGTTAGAATAAAGAAATAACTAATTAATTATTGTGGTTTTAATTTATAAACTATTATGACTTTTACGTCTTATAAAGACATATTTAATGTTTATGATAAGGGAATAATTAAAAGCTTTTTCTTGGCCAGATATAAGACGTTTCACTATTCAGGTTTCAAATATTTTATACAGAGAGGTCGCAGAATAACCTAACAAAAAACAATATAACACTTATGAGTTATAAACCGAATACAAAAGTAATTTGTAAACACTAACAAAACTATCGATATATGACACATTGGATTTGTGTAATATAGACACTGATGGACTATACTTAATCAGGCCGCCGTACTAAAAATGGGTAAGCTATGTCTACACATGGATATTTCAAAATTAATATTACTATGATAATTTACAAATAACAATGATTACATTCCTGATCTTATGTAAATAACTATATATATAATAAATAACGCAGATACAGGAGGGCAGAGTATGTCCGTAATATATCGAATTTGTGTAAAAACCTACAACCTTAAGCGACGGAGTGAGTACCATAAGTAATATCATTCTCAAAGGGTAGAACAAAACAATAGTAGATTGTGGATATTTTGTCTCACTCATGAGAGTTAACTATATATCAGATAATAAAGACTACATTACAAGATATTCTTAGACAAATGAGGAAATTATAGTGCTAAATAATTAAAGTCTAAGGTACTTAGTATCAGGTGAGTAACTCTACTATAAATAACTCGAGTTTCTCAAAAGTGATGAGTATACCAAATTTTACGGTAATCCATAACACTCACATACTAAAAAGATTTTATTGGAGTGATTATCCACACTTCTTATATAATTAATATTTATATATATTTACGTGAGGTACATAAATAATAAACTCAAAGAGTATTGAATAGTAGTTAATTACACAAATATTCTGAACACATATCCTAAAACCTAAAAGTAATATAAGCGGTAGAGGGAATAGCTTAGTTTAAAGTTCATAGATCGACGGTACAAAACCTCTGTAATCTCTCAGAGAGTAATCAACTTACGGTTACCAAACACAAATAGTATAAATGGGTTGTTCAACTTTTCGAGGTTCTCAAACTTAATAATATTTGACGCCAGCATTAAAAGTTATGAAATCCTTTTTATTCTAAGTTATGTTAGTACTACTAGATGTCATAGCAAGGTAGCAGATATTTAAGGGGTGACGTCAAGCCTCTTTCTCCTACTTGTTGAGTAAAATAATTTTCTTAGTGAGAGTGCTCATTAGTTAATTACCAAATAATGAAATAGTTTCAACTGCTACACAGTCTAAAATTAAATAAGTTACTTAAAGTTACATCTAAACTAAAATTTATAAATACATAATATAATAAAATTATAATAAATTATTAAAAAACTAAAACTTTAATTATAACAAAATATGCATCGCAATCCCTCAAGCCGTGCACTGGCTATGGCGAAACTCGTGATAATTTCCATCTATTACATCTCCCATTGCTTTGACCAAGTCCTTTAAATATAATAATATATCAAAACTATATGTTATTAACTAACTTATTATAATAACATAAATAGCATTATATAATAATAATGCAAATTATTTTTAATTGAAAGTGAATAATTTAATATAAAATAATATAATAAAATAACTAATATACACATATAATAAATTTTTAATTAATATATGATATATCAAAAATGGTATGCGACAAAATTATGATGTGCATTAATATTATTAATTGTGGCAAACAATCTCAAATATTTATAATATCAAAATATTATTATTATAAATCAATAGCATCAAAATATAAATCACAAATTAAATGATATAATATAATTACTTAGAACAATATTGCATATGATATAGACTATTTTTTTCTTATGTATAAATATCATATATATAACATGTTTTATTACACTATATATAATTAAATTGATTTGGATATATTAAACTAAAAGAAAATAAATCTCAAACAATAATAAGAGACAAATAACAGATAGTGTATAGATCACATATAATCACGTACTTAATCATCCTAAAAATTACGCACGAGAAGAACTCCAAACTTGAAATAGTGAAGCCACATTTCGTACAGTATAAAATAAGCCCATAGGATAATACCGGGCTGTCTTTCCACCAAACTAATCAATCACCTATGAACTGAATGGTATAAAAGTTAAAAACATATAAAATACTATATACGTTATTAATACATTCTATATCTGAGAGAGAGAATTAAAATGATTTTAATTTTCATATTATTATACTACATAATAAATATTCCGTAATGAATATTACTAGTAAGATCAGATAAATTATATACTTCTGTAGGTTAGATAGATGAAGATAAATCGAAAAGACATATATAAATGAATAAGTAAATTTTCTCGCTTCACGTATGTTTCCTACGACACTATAAGAAAATATGTTATTTTGAGTCAATATCTCACACGAACTGAAAATCGTAATCAATACAAAAAAACTAGCGAACGTATATGAATTTTAATATAATTGAGAATCGTTATAGATTAGAATTTCAGTGCGTATATTTTACACATAACACTTGCAATATCGTGTAGGAATAATAAGAGAAAATTTTGTATACCGAAGAGAGAAAATGAATATTCAACTATATATTAGAGGAGGCGAAGCAGTTCATTGGAGAGGCGCTAATAAACTAACGATAATACATACAAGAAGCGAGTAAATGAGTATTGGTGCTGAAAGTACCATTAGGATCTGTTAGAGATGCATCCGAATATCTTTCAACCGTCCTTCTTGTTTCGGTAAACCTATACATACTATTTTATACTATGCAGACCAGCAATGAGTGAAACAAAGAGCATATTCTATTGTATATAAAGGTAAACTAATCTATTTTATTTTATTAAAAATGTGTCTGAATTTACAATAATAACATGTCAATAATATTTAACATTACTCCCTAATTTTACAGTCTATAAATAACTTAACATTATCGACTGAAATATCATGAACAACAGATAAGATTTTCATTCAAGGTCTCTCCTAAATCTAATGATAAACCAATATCAAATAGTAACAATTAATCGAATTGTCATGCATACATAAAGATAGTAAATGTTACTACATTAAGAGTCTAATAGATAAAAAATCAGCAGAGTTTCCTTTTCTTTTAATTTCTTTATAAACAAATCTCGAAATCGCCTGGTTACACTTGTAAGTTTTTCGGACTCTTACTCATTAAATGTAACCGTCACCGGAGAGAGCTACAGAGTTTGAAATTGTGAACACATAACCATAATTAGACGTCAGATCTCTCAAGGAGGATATAGTCTGAGGAGAGTAGATTGGATATATGTCGTTGCAGTTGAGAGGAGGTTGGATTGAAGATCAGATTCGAACAGGGTAATAGACTTAGGAATGAAGAAGAAGAAGAAGATGAAGAAGAAGAAGAAGAAAGAAAGAGCGAAGAGGAGGAGGAAGAAGCAGAATGTAAATGAAGTGAAATGAAAGAAATTGCAGAGACCTTTTCCTGTTCCACCTTTTAAGACAGGATTTTTTGCTATCAATTATTTAGAGGATAATTGGAGAAACCAGAGATATTATCCCATTCCCTCGGCCTCGTAATTTCAGCAAAGAAAATTATTATTTTTCTTCTAAACGTTTTATCTGTTTTAAGATTTTAAACTTTCTTTATAGATAACTTTTATTAATATAAATCCCTCTAGTATACTACTTTATAAAGCTTCTATCCGAGCTACCTTTTCTGTTCTTTCTACATATGAGGCTATGAGCTTAGCTTCATTATAACTATCTTATCTATATCCTTCTTTTTGAGGGCACACGTATATATGTCTCTGAACTCTCACAATTTGACAAATGGGTTGTTCTTTTTTCCTAGAGTTTCTCGATTTTCGTTTTCGACCTTTGCACAACATACTCAAAGACATACAAGATGTATTAATCCGTATGCAAATTTGCATATCATGTCAGGAGATATTGACTTCTAATTTTGGTACAGGATCCATTTCATCCATTTTTTCATTCATTTTTATCATTTATTCTTTGATGGTAGTATTTTGGTAATGTTTAAAATTAGCCTCATTTTAACCTTCCATACTCTTTAATTATAGACAGTACGTGTAATGATGGTGGCATATCCAGCACCAACCAATTCTAAACGCGGAAAACCCCAATTACCATAAATCAATAACCAGTTTAAGAATACATTCAAAGGAATAGTCAAAAATATTTCATTTAATTTGTTATAACAAAAACCAATTGAACGTGCCAGCATTTCACCTTCTTTCATTTCTATCCGTTTCACTTATGTTATCCAAAATAAAATATCACATATATGATGAGTATGGCGAAACAATCACGTCTCTGCATTGTTTTTTTTTAATTTATAATCAGTTTAATCAGGAAGGAAAAAAAATTAGGGGTCATTTTTTTCTCTATACTAAAAATGTAATAGGAATCAATTATTGTGATTTTATTATTATGTTTTTTTCGCCTTTACTGGAATTTGTATCTTCAATACCATAGGCCTAGTCTATCATATTTGATATTGAGGAAGTTGAGAGGAGGCAGAATTATAAGACTTTTTTTATATTTTGGTGATTGTTTAGGTTTTTGGTCAGTCACCTCCCAAGTTTCTATCTTGGCAAGCAGTTCGCGCATGTTTCTAATATTATCCATACAAAAACCAATAGCCTATCTCTTCCTCAGGTATTCCTCACTAACATTTATTTACAAAAAGTTATTGACATAGATTTTATACATAAACCAAGATAATCTTGGAAGTTTCTCGTATTTTTTCCGAAAAGGAAGGAATTCAACTTTCCGTCGCGTATATTATTTGTTGGTAATTCTCCATATTTTAATTATATCTATTATTTATACATACATTTCAAATTCCATCTCTTTTTAACAGATTCCAGGGAATCACAAGATACCCAACAAATTTCGTTCTCCAATTGTCTTAAACGAAAACCAATCTTAAAGACATGAGTGTACAAATACAAGTACTCGGTCAGTCAATGCTTGCTTATATGCGCGAGACTCATACCATATTCTCCTCAAGCATGAGAGTTTTGATCCCAGATCCATATTTCTTCTTTGCCCTTATATTTTTTTTAAATTCTTAAGAAAATTATGTTTAGATACTTTTTGCAATTAATTGCAATTAATTTTTCCTTTTCATTATCATTACTTTTAATATAAATTATTTAGTTAGAAAAACCAAGTAAGAATATTTAAAAATACAGAACATATTTCTTATATTATTATTGTTTATTAAGCTGGAAATCATTTGGAACATTTATAATCCTTTTCGTGAAAATATTTTTCATTCATTTTTCAAAACTTTCAAATACATATACAATTGTTTTTCTTTAAAACTCATTAAAAATTTTACGATTTTTGTAATATTATTATTATTTTTGAGTAACATTAATTAAGAAGTTGGCAATTAAATTTTTTAAACATTTTATTTTATCGAAAAAAACTTCTTTTCAAATTTTTAAAGGTTTTAGTTTAAACAAAATAAAACCCTTTGGACTATTCGGTTTTTTATTTATTCATCCCATCGCCTAATAAGATGAAAAAGTATAGAGATATAATTAATTAGGTTAACACCTATAATTAAAAATATGAAGATTAATCACTTTTGCAAACGCTCACTATTAGTATTACATTTATATAAAAAAAAACAAATTTTTGTATTTGCATTGTTTTTTAATTTTCGTGAATAAAAATTAATAAATTTTACGAAATATTACTACAAGATATTTTAATTATTTGTATTTTTGT
The DNA here is from genome assembly GCA_015478945.1 of Trachelipus rathkii. Taxonomy (NCBI): domain Eukaryota; kingdom Metazoa; phylum Arthropoda; class Malacostraca; order Isopoda; family Trachelipodidae; genus Trachelipus; species Trachelipus rathkii. The sequence goes on along the minus strand of JABUQX010046274.1, from coordinate 4,974 downwards.
TTATAAGAAAGTTTACTACTTTTTTAAGCATAAACTATAAATACCATATTTTCTCCATTAAATTTGAATTTTTCCCAAAATATTTTCGAGATATATTTTTGTCAAACCCAATTTTCTACGATTTACCAATTTTTGGTCGAAACAATTTTTCCATCTATATTTATATCTTTTTTTTCAAAAACTTCCTTGCTTTATTTTTATTATTTATGTGAACAAGACACAATTATTTGGCTTGCTTTCCATCATCCATAGATAAATTTGCTGTAATGATTTTTGTTTCAATATTTTCTCTTTTTTTTAAACCAAGAGAAGAACAAAAAAAAATTTCAGAGCAATTTTGTTTTTTGTTTTCCAGAATAGTCTTTATGTTTTGTCACGTAGAGGATTTTGATTTTTGTCAAAATGATTATTTTCGCAAAACGATATTTTTTTTTGTTTCATTTTCGTCAAAATATTTTTCAGACAACGTTAGTTGAAAAACTCTGTTATTACCGAATTTTGTATATAGTTTTTTTTTATCAAGTCAAAGTAATTGTGCTTAAAGATATTTTTTGTTTTCTTTGTCACGAATAAGGAATATTTTTTGGGCGAACCCATTTAATATAGATCCTATTGCCAAAAAAAACGAGTTTTAAATACCATTTTTCAAAATTTTTTCTTGGTCTTAGGTATTTTGGTCTTACATATTTATCTTTTTTTTTATTAAAAACCATTTATTGCATGTTTTCTTTTAGCCGAAGATTCAGGGCGAAGCTAATTGGCGGATTATGATTATTATAAATATCAAATAAGCAGCGAAATTAAGACTAAATAGCTTAAATATCAATATTTAAAATAAAAATAAATAAATAAATAATTTCTTTATATCTAATGGTTGCTATTTTGATTTCTAAGAACTTATACATAATATAAGCTTATTTCATATCTTTTTGAATTTTAAAAATACAGTTAAACTATAAAAAAAATTAAAAATAAAAAGGGGTTTTTGGGGTTTTTTGTTTCTAACTTTGAAATACCATTATTTAATTTCTTCCACACTCAATATTATAAAAAAAAAAAAAAAAAAAACCAGTTACATGAAACTGTATTAACAAGTCTAGATGGTCCGGAATTTCGTAGTGTCAATTTTTAAGATACGCGTTCACTCTTTTCGGTAAAGGCAAGTTAACAATAAAAAAACCTTTTAATATTAAAACGTAAAATCATATGTTTCCGAAGAAGAGAACATTATCTCTTCTTAGAGTTAAAGTAAAATATCCAAACTCCAAAATACCCACATGCCTAGTGGAAATGCAATAAAAAAATTTCAGACAAGTCAAAAGATTAATCAAAATGAAGAAATGCTTTTAAAAGCAATTTTGAAATGAAATACCAAGATATCAATTTTCTTTAACCAATTTGGAATTGCTTGATGCTGATAAGTTTGCACAAGAATATAATTTGTGTCTTGACGTATCAAAGGAGTAAATCGTAAAAGAGATCCTTGCAAATCATATATTTTTTTGTGCTATACAATGGAACAATTCTTTCAATTCATACCCCAGCCCCCATAGTTATACTCTAAATACAGATAACTCGATTCTCAATTTCAGGGTCCACAAATCTCTCCATGTTAGCCGCGTCTAGTAAATTGGTTGAAAAAGATGGGATGTGAATGTAATTTTGAGTTAATGAAATTGGTATAGTGGAGAAAATAAATGAGGTTTATTTAGATATAGTGCTTTCACAGTTGAGGTGTTTAAAAATGACCAGTGCCACAAAGAACACATCATTGAATAGAGTGAGTTTAGGAAGAAAAACATTCCTAGAAGTAAAGACGGCCGCCCTGCTAAACTCTTCCTTCAAAAAATTTGAAAACAACAGTTGAGGAAGTAAGGCTTTACCATAAACCTCTATGTATACATTTCCTAACTCATGTTCTTACAGACCTTATTGGCTTGCAGACTGGGCACGCAATTATGCTTACCCTCCCGAAAGAGGGTGGAATTGGATCTTATAAAAAAATTAATCCACATAAATTTGGGAGAGCAACCTCTTCCCTCACTGTTAATTATGGTGATCCTCAGGGTACTATTTATGTAAAGTTATACTTGGGGTAATTGACCTTATTTCCAATATGAATATGGAAGTTACAATTTGTGTTTGTGTCATAGAATAGTTACAGTAAATATCCATCTCCCGTTTATTGAAAAAATATCCAAAAGTCGTAATATAATCACTACCTTATCTGAAATCCTTGAGTATTACCGAGTTAACTACAGAATGCATTTTTAATATTTGCATAATGTACTTTGTGGTATATTATATATAAGAAGCTATTCAAGACGTAAGAAATCAATGTCCTCTACAAGACAGTACAAGTAGCATTAAATCTTTGTTGATCTTTCTATAGTGAAAGAAAAAGTTGCCAAAATTATTCTGATTTGCATGACCATTGTTACATCTGGCTGCAGAATATTATATAATATCTAACTCCTTTAATTTTAGCTAGGTTTGATAATTGTATTTCACCATGCTTTTCCCACACAACCATATAAAATTTCAAAAACTGTTTGAAAGCTCAGACTGTCCAATACATACCTTATTTCTGATACTAAATTAATATTGTAAGCTTCTAAATAGTTGTCTGAGTTCGTAAACCTAAACAGGGAAAATGTCGCAGACCAGAGTAATAATAAAAATATGTGTTTATAATTAACCAAGAACGGGGAAAAAAAACCAAAAAGATCATCATGATCCCCACTCTGAAGGGTGTTCACAAATCGTCGAAGAAATTTTTTTCCTTGGATAAGACTAAAACTTAAAGCAAAGAATGGAAACCTGCCTCCCATTTGATAAGGAAAAGTGCCCAAATTTTTGAGTGCCATGTTAAAGCCTATCACATAATGTTTACTCCATTCCTGAGAAACATAACCATAATGCTGCATTGAGACTGACTGAAGACAGATCCACCTTTTAAAAAAGCAGTTTTAGATGATCGACACCAATATACAAAACATAGAATTGAAGTGATTTGAAGAAGTTCAGAAAGTTTCTTCAGATAGTTATTTTCTTTTAATTTTTTTTAATTAGTCAATATTATTGAGGATTTTTTTTTTTTTTTTTTTTCAATACCCATTTAAAAACATAATAATTCTTGTTATTTTGTTTAAAAAAAAAAAAATTATTGATATTTGAATTTTATGTTCAATTAGTAAATTTATATGAAATAAATTTAAATAAATTGAAACAATTGTGTGAGGGAAGTCCGTACAAAACAAAGTTTTTCTATAACCAATATTTTTTTGGTTAAAAAATTTGAGTCTTGAAATTTAACAATTTGATCGCCAAGGAATAAAAACTAATATTTCTTTAAATAAGAAATTTCACAAAACATACCTGGATAAAGCAACAGTAAAAAATGAGCATAATTTAATTTTGGGATAGAATGTATTTATTAACACCTTTTAACTAAAATATAACTTTTAATTTAAAAATTATTTTATAATTATATTTATAATTCTCAAATTTTTTTAATAATTTTAAATTGTAAGGTAGGAGTTTATACCTAGGTAAAATTTCCATATCTCATTCTTGTTCAGAGTTACAATATATATAAGAATATTGAAGTATTATTGTCCTCCAACACCAAGAAAAATAATTTTCATGAGAATGGAAGACAGCTTTGGTTTACAGCCTTGTGGACTAAAAATTTTTTTTCGCACGAGATCTTAAAGTACCTTGTTACCTTTTTTTTTTTATATATTAGTCCTAGCGCTGGACCTACAACAACAGAGGCGAAAGGCCATAGGGCTGACTCCCAAAACTATTTCTACGTGCAGATAGGAAAAAACATTTGTATAAGAAGTTCTTAAAAAACCATGATCAGCTGCTAAAAACAACCTTGTCGCTGATTCCAATTTTTTCAAGCCCAATCAATCCTACGCATTAATAAATGTGATGTCTATAGAAGGAAAACTACATGAAAATAACAAGGTGGGATTCTGGTTGTTTTTCTAAGCAACTGACGGCTATAAGCTAAAGTTGGTTGAAGCTGTACATAAAGAAATAACTCTGTAAAAAAAATTTATCATTTTTTAAGTTAATTATAGAAAACCAAAAATCTTAGCTAGGCCATTAGGCCTGCCTTACTTTAAAAAGGCTATATTTATGATGCTCCATCATTTTTCTTGCTTGCATAATTATCCATTGTAACTAAATTTGCAATCATTCAGAATTGAACCTATCTTTAGCTACATATAATTGCAGGGGTTCTTTCCAATTTTTATATTTGGTAAAATTCGATAGGTGAATAAACAACTGTAGTGTCTAAAAGGGCAGAACCTTAAGACTGATACCGTAATATTAAAATATAACCTTGAAATTACCAAGCTCGACAATCTCTAAATAAAAGAATGAAAGATTAACGAGGCAATTTTTTTTAACTAAGAATTTCAATTCACAAGACAACCTCGTTTTTAATCATAAAAATATAATATCACATAATATAAAACTATAAGTCTCATTTTATAATTCAGTCATTTTTTACTACTTTGTGTTTATTTGATTAAAAGATTTGTTCATTACGGATTTTTCTTACTACGGATTAGCTTTAATCTGATATATTTATTTTGATATGTGGAAAAGTTGAGCGGCGGTGAATTGAAAATAATATAGTTTTGGTGATTTTTTATAGTTAGGGTCAGTCACCTCCAAGTTATCTTTGCAAGGGGAAAAAAACATTTTTAAACGCAAATTATTAACTCCTTTCCCAGATAAAATAAATTATAATTATAATATTAGAAATGTGTTTACCATCCGATGCCTTTGTGGTATAACGCTATATTAACTTTTGAATAAATTTTTTCAGAGGGATTAAAAGGTACCAACGACCGAATACATACTGGCATGCTTGGCTTCTACGATTCTTTTGCAAATCTTCTCATACTTCCAGAAAATATTAATTATGCATTATTAAGTGCTAGGCACTTATAA
>JABUQX010046273.1:10000-35150 GCA_015478945.1 Trachelipus rathkii | reverse complement strand
ATTATCATCAGTATCAAAAACCGTTTTCTTCGTAGAAACGCTGCGTTTTTTTCTACCTTATATATAACCTTATATATATATTTACTGCAATGAGATGATTCAGATAAATCCACTCTTGGGTGGTGTTGTGCTGGTGTTGAATAAAAGACTTCAATAAAATAGAATTTTATTATCTCCACAACAATGGACATGGAATTTTGTATCAAAATAAGGATTCAATTCCAAAGCAGAGAAGGAACAGAACCCAGACTGAAAGTAGAATAATTATTTCTTCTGGGGTCATGAAAATTAAAGTGCATGTTGATTGATAAATATTAGCAATATTAAAACATATCAATAAACATCTTGATGTTCACTGACATGTTAAATATTGCGACAAAGTGCATGATTATTGATAAATATTAGCAATATTAAAGATATATATCATTAAACATCTTGATGTTCAACTAAATCAATAGGCTGTATTTGAACATTATCCTTACTTTTTGAATTTTAATGAGATCAATTAGTAACATAGGATGCATATCAAAGTTTACCATATTAACTTTGTGCATATCAAATGAAAATCGATTGTTATTTACTAGAATTCCCTATGTTACGACATGGCGAAAGCAATGCCATATTTTTGAATTCTAAGTAACACACTGTCCTATTCAGAATGCAAACTTATGTTATTGCAAATAAAAAAATGGGCAGCGTTTCCCTAAAGGACTGGTCCAGGGAGAGGGTGAAAGTTATTTAAATAGTTTTCGGACTAGGTTCCCTTGAACCTAAGCTATTTGTCTAAAGTTAAAAGACATGGTAAAAAAATGATATATGTAATTGACCTAAGCTATCACGACACATGTTTAAGCATAAATTTTTACCACAACAATTATATAAACACGTTTGAGCATTGTATTCACCACTGCATATATATGTAAACACTTTTAAACATTTAATATTTACCACTGCATTTATATATAAACACGTTTAAGCATTTAATATTTACCACCGCATATATGTAATAAAAAACAATGAATAATATTCCCTAAATGTTACTACCCCTCAGAATAATGAGATATATAATCTGGTCAAATGCCAGTACACAAAAACTGATAAAATTACGATGGTGTAAATATACTTCTGGTGTATAGAAAAATGGCCTCGTGAATGAGTGATCAAAATCGATTATTAGAAAATCGATAATTATTGCATCAAAATTTAAAGCACTATATTGTGTAGAATTTTGTAACAGAGTTGTCTCATATTAGATTGTGGTTGTCTTGCTTCAATATATATATATATATATATATATATATATATATATATATATATATATATATATATATATATATATATATATATATATATATATATATATATATATATATATATATATACTATAACTGCTTTTTACGTTTGGAACCTGCAATCAGTTTTAGTAAAGCTAAAAAAAAAAAACCTAAGCGTATTTTCACATGCTCAGTTTCGATCTAGACCGCTGCAGATGAGCGCGGTAGCGTTTACCCGCTGCCGATGACTAAAAGAGAAAGAACTCGGCAATACTTACTCGTGATGATGAATCAGATTCATTAGTATCGATCGAAAGAATATACGAAACTCGTTGATGATGATTGTTATCAATGTGATGTATATCTTTTCACTGAATAATTTTCAGTTATTCTTTTAAATTTTAACTTTTATTTTAAATTTGACTTATGTATCTAAAGTTTGCAATTATGAAGGTAGGGTCAAACAGGGTATCGGGCATGGTGAGGGAATACTAAACCCAGGGCAAGCAAATACATAAATATTGCAACCTACAGTAGTTTTGAGCAAAGTTAAAACCCTGAACGTATTTTCCCTTAGCTGGGATTCAATCACACGGACCCACCCCACCGGTGAACGTGCATGCGTTTGACCGCTGCGCCATGATGAGCTAAAAGAAGAACTCTGCAATACTTCTACGTGATGAATGAATAAATTCGTTCACCGTATCGTTTTGCCGAACTCCACTCCACACTCAGGCGGCCGAGTCAAACAGAACATCACGATGCATGGTGACCGGAATACTAAACCAGGGCATAGCAAATACATAAATGTTGCAACCTGCAATCCCCTTTAGAAAAGTCAAAAAAAAAGCTAAACATGTGCATATGTTTTAGCGGCTATCTGAGCAGGAAGGAGTTCAACATATTCGATCGATACTGGTGAATGAATTTACTCTAGATTGAGGGGTGAGGTGCGCATCATACACCGGAAGCAAAAGTAGTGAAGAAAACTTGCCATCAGAAGTCGAAAGAAAGTACCTTCCCTACTGTCCCCTCCACACCCTTAAGTGAGTATTCGTCCCAGCCAGAAAAAAATCCACCCTATGACTTCACGAGACTGCGACGGACTCTACACTATGGTATCGTCTAGAGGCAGGGTTCATCCCCGCTGGACCAGGTGGCTAATACATACCTTCAAGAGCATAACCATTCGCTATTATGCACCTTTCTTTCGCCTCTGCCAAATTCACATTACTTTTCTTCAGACATTTACTTTACTGACTCAGTACTTTTTGCTAAAATTATGCTCCCAACCACGATCGATTCCCAACATAAAACTGAACATAAAATAAAACAGAGAGAGAGAGAGAGAGAGAGAAGAGAGAGAGAGAGAGAGAGAGAGAGAGAGAGAAGAGAGAGAGAGAGAGAGAGATAAGAGAGTAAAGAATCTATGGGCCTATCAAGACTGCCACTGTCAAACTAAATATATATTTATTAAACATATGCCCATGCAATATACACAACCTACACCGCATTCTAAGGCTTGTCAATATCCCAAACAAATACCGAAATACACGCTACAACTGCCAAAAGCAAAAATTATAGCTAAGGTACATGCTAAGCACACTACAAGCTTTAATAAGTTTGTCATACCGGTAGTTACAACACATAGTTTCACCTTAATAACAACTGAAAACCGGCCAATTTGGCATAGTTAAAATATACTATAGGATGCCCAAACCATCCAAATACCATCTTTTCTTAAAATGCAAGTGAATCACACCCAACAACCTTCAGCGGCAAACCATTAAAAAAATAATATTACATTAATAATTAATTTATTAATTAAGTTACATGTTTTTAATTTTTTTTTATGTTTCTGGTCTCCTGTCCATGTTCTACTATAAATATTGATCTCAGTATTATCAATTTACGTAGATATTTTGTAGACTTGTATCATGTCTCCTCTAAAAAAATCACCTTTCTGACTCTCCCCTTAATAGAGCCTACCATAGAAGGATAGATCTTGCCTGGAGAAAAGTGTGGTGATTTTTGAAATAGTGAAGGGCTAATACTTTGGAGGGTATGAGAGAAGATATAGGGGGCTTTCCTTTCGACTTACGTCATGCTCTTCTATTTAGCTATTCTATTTCCGTGCATGTTGCGCATCCTACCCGACCTGTTGAGACGTAAAGGGAGCATAAAGAGAGAAAGATATATATGGGTCATTTCATGTGATATCAACAAGGTAAAAATTTTGATAACAACAAATTTTTTCAAAACTGCTATGCTTAGAGATCACAATGAGATAAAATGAATGGTGTATGTATCAACATCACTGTAGCAAAATTTTATGGTTTTAGAGATATGACCATCTAAATTTTAGGAAAAAATCCAATTTTGCCTACACCACTAGTTTTTAAAATTAAATTCAGCTTGTAATAAACCAAGAAAAATATTTAATTTCCATTTGGAAAGCTCAAGTTATTCTGTTATTCTGAAAATTCTTGATGTCGTAGGTCAAATATAAAATTTGAACTTTGACCTTTTGTAGGACAGTTAACCTATAAATCGATTTTTTTTTTCGAAAATCATGCTGGGAGTTATGAGGTATTTTGTTATCATCTATATGTTTCTCTATATGGCCTTTCAATAATTTTTAACAAAACTTTTACAACATTTGATTTTTTTTGAACTAACTGGCCTATAATTTCCAAAATCTTCCTTACTGCCTATCTTATAAATATGCATGACATATTCTGTTTTCATTCCTGTGGTACCTCACCAAATATTAAATATCGTTTAAAAATCAAATGTAATTCCTTTGCAATGCTGTTGGTAACTTCTTCTAGTTCTCTATAATATAGTTCATTTATATAAAGCAAAAATAATAACTTTTTCCATTTCTTAATAGGATCAACGAGGAATAAATTATTGTTGCAAGTGTTTGAGAAAACTTTTATTACATCAAATTTTACTTTATTTAAAGATTACTATAATTTTTCAAATATTTAATTGAACTACCGTGATTTCTATAAACTGTCTCCATAGTTATACTGTGATGTCTCTGTTATATGATATTTGTGTGGTATTCACTATTCAATCAAATCATTGAATACTGTTACAAATGCTATATACTGAGAGAAAGCATTAATAATAAAACAAAAGCAACTACGCTATGATTCTGAAATGTTAATAATAGAATTTTAAGGTTTTGTAAATGTTTTTACGATTTAAATAATTCTAAATTACAGCTGAATTTTAATGAAGCCTTTAATACTTCGTTTAAATAAATATTTGAAATATTTTTCTTTTTATAAGCACTCTATAGATTTTGGAAAGTAGGACTATAGTTAGGCCGCGATAAGCCAATTGTAGTATTCGTATGTGGTGGTTGTAAAAGGAGGCCTATGCTAGCTTATCACAGTTGTACATTGTAGGCCCACGCACACGTTCTATTTGAAGCATTCTTATTTGTTTATAAACACTGTGCGCGTAAACAGGAATAAGAAAAATCAATTTCGATTCTTTCAGCAAATCCTTGATTTTTTTTTTTTTTTTTAAAGTAAAGCTAGAGACAATATGCACTTTAGCTTATAGAAAATATAAAAGATGCCCCATTTGTGAATTCACTAAATTTAAAGTACAATAATCAAAGTTTAAATTTATTTAAAGAAATTCAGCAGTTTGGCCCCTATTTGCAAATGGCCATTGATCTGTGTAAATTTGTAGAGGAAGATATGGTAATTATAGATTTCTATTCAATCAATTATTACAAATACTCTATTGAAAGTATAGACATAAAATAATTGGGGAAGACCCTTTTGGTACATTAAATATAATAATAAATTTAAAAGTTACTATAATATTACAAAGTATACTCAGTTCATGAAATTAGGCCTCTCCCTGCGACTAGGGATGCACAAATACTATCTCTTAAATTTTTATTTGGTAGCTTAATTGTGTAAGTTCTGTTAAGTCAAATTATAGTTAAACATTTAAGTTAAACATTTACAATAAGGGCCTCTAAACAGATTTGGTAATTATTTTTAGAAAGGGTCTCTAAACCAATCTTTATAAAAATCATGATATATTCTTAAAAAAATTAGTAATGAAGAATAAAAAAAGATCAAGGTAATAATTGAGTTTAACAGATTCTTATAAAATATCTATATTTTTTTCTGATTAGTTTTTTATATATATCTCATCCCCATGTAAAATTATTAAAAGTGTGCCAAACCTCATATATAAATTTAATCAAATTTACCCAAAAAAATTTTTTTCTTTAAATTCTTTTTAGGACCCTTTAAGTGTAGGTTATGATGTTTTGTTAATTATATACAGTAAATTTAAATGTTTCTACTTAACTAAACTTATTATAACCATATTAATTTTTTAAACATAAAAAGAAATATGTGAAAATAATGAATAATGTTGCTTATAAAAATATCGTTAATTTGGTAATATTTTATTAATGTTTGGCAAAGCTGCTTAAAGGAATATCAAAACATTGATTGATTTTTAAAAAATATTGATTTTTTTTTAGAATCTGTTGAACTTGACTATTACCAAAATCAATAATCAGTCTTTTTAAGAAAATAAGTTATAGCCTTTCAAAGTTTAGAATTTTCTCATAGGGTTTTCTTTAAATAACTTTAAATAAATTTCTTTTCATCGTAATTTATAAAATAAGTGCAAGGGAAGACTGTAAAGGAAAGAGTAGTATAACCTTGGTCACCAGAGCTCAATCTAGGTTTTCGGTAACGTAAATCCATCTAGGTTTAATGCATCGTTGATCCATCCAGGTTAGGTCTCGGTTTAGGGCTATACTAGTTCAGGTTATATGTTTTGTTAAGTAGCTATATACAGTAAATCTGTATATACTTAACAAATCTTATAACCTGAACTAGGATGGTCCTAAACCAATCTCAAGGCCTGTCCAGGTTTTTTTTATAAGAAAACCCAATGGGAAAATTCCAAACCTTGAGAGGCTGTAACTTTTTTTCTTAAAGGGACTGATTATAGCTTTCTTTTTAAATTCATTACTATTTTTTTAGAGTCTCTACTATGATTTTTATAAAAAATCTGTTTAGAGGCCCTTTCTGTAAACAACTACCACAGATTTTTATAAAAATCTGCATATATTCTTAAAAAAATATTAATTTAGAATAAAAAAAATGAATGATTGGTCTCTTTAAGAAAAACGTTAGCTTCTCAAAGTTTGGAATTTTCCTGTAGGGTTTTCTTATAAAAAAAACTGATTGGAATTTTTTATTGTAATTTTCAAAATAGTCATAAAGGAAGACTGTAAAAAAAATAGTAGCATAGCCCTGGTTGCCAGAATTCCATCTAGATTTACAGCAATGTAAATCCATCTAGGTTAGGTCTAGATTTGAGGTATCGTCAATCAATCCTGGTTAGGTCTTGTCTTAGGACCCTACTAGTTCAAGTTATGATATGTTTTGTTAAGTATACTGCAGCGATTCCCAACCTGGGGGTAATTACCCCCAAAAGGGTAAAATGGGATTTTCTGAGGGGTAAAGATATCTACAAGGATTAGATCATCTCGCAGTCACAAAACAAAATTATTAATAAAATTATCTGTATCAGATCTAACTACCTACCTAATCACTAATCATTAGTGATTAGTTAGTGAATTAGAAAATTTTAGGTAACAAATTTATTACCTAAAATACGAATACAAGCCTGCAACGCATCGTGGCTAGATCGTTGTTCGTTTGAGTAATGCAGTAGTTCGCCTACCGCCCAATGACCAATATGTGATGTGCATGTGTGATTGATCTCACCGATTTCGTTAGCTTCTGAACATATTTTGATTTGTTTTGACGAGAACCAAAAGCAGGTGAGTGAAATAATTTTATGCTTTTTAATATCGCTTACTAAGTACTAGCACTCTCTCACGGCCATTTGTAGCGAAGAATCTAAGCTGGGATTTGAACTCATTCTGGTTAAATAAATAAATTGTTTTACCGTTTGTTATGCGCAGTGATTGGATACAATAAAAATTTGGAGGCAAATTCGACATGCTGTTATTGCACACAGAAGTGCGTTGGTTATCACGGGGCAAGGTGTTGCACTGAGTGCTCGAGCCTCGAGAAGAATTGCTTTGTTTCTGGAAATGGAAAAAAAAAATGGATAAAGGATGAGGAAGAAAGAGTACACGCCAAGTAATAACAATGTAATTTATTTCCAAACTGGCATATCTTGCGGATTTCTTCGGAGAAATAAATACGCTTAACTTAAGATAAGGTTGCCTTCGCAAATTTCAGCTTTACTAACGCCGAGCTGGAGTTGAGGATGTTTCGATGTTCCCAGAACTAACAATGGTGCTCAATGGAAGAAATGAAAAATGCTCATTCACAGATCAAATAACTCTCCACTGGTCATCAGAGTACATTCTATCAGCAAATATTTTCCTGATTTGGAAAATCGCCAAGTAAATGCTTGTGTGCCAAGACCCTTTTCAGTGGATGAAGGAATATTTCCAGATACTGAAATTGAAGACAACACACTGAAAATAGATTTTGAAACACATTTTGGGGAAAGATTTGTGACGAGTATCCATTATTATCAGGAAAGCCTTTGAAAATACTGATCCGCATTCGCTACAAAATTACAGCTGAAAGGTATTTCAACAATGGTGACATGAAAACATAAAGCAAGGAACCGATATTGAACTTTGGAGCACGACTTACGATGTGCATTGGCTGATGCATTCGCAAATATTAAAACAAATTGTTAAAACTAAAGCAATATCAACGCGTCTCATTACTTCTACATACTTTTCAACATTATTTCTTAATTTAATAATAAATTGCTAAAAAAAAAACAGGTGTTTTCTTTGTTTGAATGATTAAAATTATTAAAAAAATATTTACTTTTCACAATTTAAAAGAAAAAAAGGCAATAGCTAAAGCTAATTTGCTTTTAAACTAAATTTTATTGGGGGGTATCTGCTAATATCTAACCGGCTTTATGGGTAATACTCAAAAAGGTTGGGAACCGCTGGTATACTGTATGCATAACAAATCCTATTGTAACCTGAACTAGGATGGTCCTAAACCGACCTCAACCCCCATTCACCTCTTTTATAAAACAAAAAACAAAAACCTATGGGATAATTCCAAACTTTGAGAGGCTGTAACTTTTTTCCTAAAGGACTGATCATTATTTTTTTTTATTCATACTATTTTTTTTTTTTTTTTTTTAGAGTATGTTGTGATTTTTATAAAAATCTGTTTAGAGGCCCTTATTGTAAACAGTTACCAAACATTTAATGTACAAAATTGTGATAAATTATTTGAAGTTTTTTAATTGATTTTCGTAATTTTATAGGGTTAGGAAATTGTTTTTCAGAAAATATTAGGTTTTTGGATTTGTGGAGAGAATTTCTGGATAAAGATCTTCCTTTTGCAGCAGATGGAGTTCACTTGAGTCGTAAAGGTGTTGGCTTTTCATACCAGTTTGGGTAGAACTTGTTTAGCAAAAAAACTAGGTAAATGGGGGTGGTGGCTAAATCTGGATTACGAATAATAGCAATGGTAACTGTAATAGTGGGGAAGATAAATAAAACTAATGGTGTTACAGGTTTAAAAATGATGATAGCAATTAAAAAATAACAGTCACTTTCTGAATTTCAAATGTTTCTACACAAATGCTATAGCCTTAGAAATAAAAAAAGATGAGCTGATTAGTTTATACCATAAATGAGAATCTAGACTTATTTGCATACGAGGCATGGGTTAATGAAGAATTATATGGAACTCCTTTCAGGAATATGAAATTTAAGGAATTTCTAATTAACTACTATGGTTTAGGTAAAGAAGGGTGGTGATTTGGCGCTTAATATTAAAAGCAATATTCTATATCTCCCACCGAAAGACTTTAAAATTAATCATGATATGGAATCAGTGTAGATATCCTTCTATACAATAAATCATATAGAATAGGGGCATTTATAGACCTCCTGAGTCAGGTCAGAGATGCTGAAAATTTGTGAAATTTTTATTGAGACCGCATGCCACAGTAATGAAAAAGGAATAGTCATAATGGGTGGATGGCAAATGGAAATGGCATCATTGGGATTCCTTGTCTAATATGCCGTAGTAGTTCTGCATTCATAAATGGTATACTAGATAACTTTTTTGACCCAGATGGTCCAAAAACCCACAAGATACGATGCACTATAGACTTAATAATAACTAATAATAACTATGGGGGATGAAGTTAGAGTTGAGGAGAATTTAGACTTAGTGACCATAATAATAAGGTCATTTAGGATTAATTGTGATAACTAGTCACACAATTGCAGTGTAAATAAAGTATAAGAGCTTAGATTTCCGAAAATGGCGATTTTAACCAAATTTCGAGACAATGCTTAGTATATATACTGAGATAAAGAGTTTAAAGGAACAGAGCTATTTATTCATTTGTTAACATTTTAAACAACAGAATGAGTGAAAATTCAGTCAATATGTTTTAAAGAAAAGCATTATTGTCTAAGAGAAAACCTGTTGTGGAATAGAGAGATAAGAAGAGAAAAAATTAATGAAAAGCGCAGATGTTTTTAAATATTCAAGGTAAACCTCAGGAAGATTTAAAAAATATAGGAAAAATAGAAAGAACTTAACCAGTCAATAAAGAAAGGCAAAGAAGAGAGGCAAAAGGAATTATTTAGCAAGGAATAGTTAATTTAAAACCTGAAGAAGTTTTTAGCTTTTAAAATTAAAACATTAAAGAATAGGACAATTGTCCAATTAAAAATTGATGAAAATCTTAGTAGTTCAGATAAGGAGTTGGGTCAACTTTTCAATGCTTATTTTGCCTCAGTGTTTACAGAGGAAAATTAGATAATAGTTCAGAGACTAATAGTTCTTGTATGCATTAACAAATAGACTTACAGAATTTTGAATTTGATGTAAAAAGATATTAAACTTTATTCAAATCATATTGATCCAAAGTAAAGCTGCAGGCCCTGATGGTATATATGGTAGATTCTGAAAGAGGGTAGTATTTATAAATTTGAAAGGCACTGTATTTGATTTTAAGCGCATCTATAACATTATGTGAAGGTACAAGACTGGAAAAACAGCATATGGTGTGCCATTTATAGAAAAAGGTAGTAAGGAAGATTTGGGAATTATAGGCCAGTTAGTTTAAAATCTCTGGGTTGTAAAGTTTCTGGAAAAGTTACTGAAAGGTCATATTAGAGAAATATTTAGAGATAACAAGGATTGTATGACTCCCAGCATGGTTCAGAAAGGTATGTCATGTCAGACAAACTTTTAGAATTTATGGAATACATTACTGACTTGCATTGACCGAGGGAGATCCAGTTGATATTGTATATTAGTACTTTAGTAAAGCTTTTGATAAGGTTCCCCACATAAGGCTGATGAAAAATTATCCCAATGTAGCATAAGTGGATCATGGTTGATTTAAAGAGTTGGTCGAAATAGGAAACAGTGTGTAACAACTAAATGGGAATAATCATCATGGGAAATAGGAAGAGTGGTGCCCACAGGGTTCAGTGCTGGGCAACCTATTGTTCCTCATAATATATAAATGATTTAGACCAGAACTTAAAGCAAGGTTTCTAATGTGCAATGAACCAAAGTGGCCACGCAGGTAGCCCGAATTATGAAGGATGCGATAAAGATTCCAAAATGATCTTGATAACTTACTTGTTGGCAGATAAGTGCAAATGAATTTTAATAGTAAAAAGTGTAAGTTCTTCACCTAGGTTACTCAAATAAATGTTTTAACTACGATATGAATGGGGATTGGCTTGAGTCTGTGTACCAAGAAAAAGATTTAGGTGTGATATAAGCAGTAATTTGAAATAGCTAATAATGTTGGAAGCTCGCCATAACAGGTAAGCAGTTCCTGGCATAATAAATCGCAATGTTGTTTACAAGAGCAAGGAAGTAATAAAGGCGTTTTCCATTTTGCATATGTGTAGTCCAGTATAGGTATGTGCACCAAGTTTGGGCCCTTATTTAAAGAAAGACTTAGATATGCTAAGAGAGTGCAACATAGAGCAACAAGGAGATTTCTGGGTTTGAGGTAAGAGCTATGAGGAGAGTAAAGGAGTTAGGAATGTTTCTGTAGAAAGGCGATTTCCAGAGCGGACATGATACAAGTCTACAAAATATTACATCTATTGATACAAGAGACCAATAATCTTTTCATAGTAGAAAGAAGACTCGTGGCCAAGATATGATATGAAAATTAAAGAAGAAGAAACCATGTCATCTTTGATATAAGAAAGCATGCATTCAGTAATAGGTTGTTAAAATTTTATATAGTCTTGCCCAGAGAAGTGTGAGTGTGACTCGATGTGCAACATTAAGAAAGGTTAGATCGTTTATGGATTGGGTGGTATATATAAATATATTGACGAAGCCAATTGGCGGGTTTTTATGTATGAGCAGTTATTGTTAGATGGCATGTTGACCATAACTTAGTTATTAATGCATTGGATGGTTTATCATATTTATATACATTAGTTTTGACTAAGCCTAATTGGTGGATTTGTAGTTACAACAAATTGACAAGCCCTAGGGTGCTTTGTGGATTTGCATGAGCATGTTTGTAGTGGGGGTTGACTGGGGCAGTCTCGATAGGCCCATGTGGCTTTTTACTGTCTCTATATTCCTAATGTCCTAATGTCTTAATGTCCTTTATAAATTCAATAAAAATATAAATTAACGCTGTGAAAATCATAATTGACTCATGAAATTAAGCTTTATTTTGTTTTTCTGATTATCGATAAATCAATAGTATTATCATTTTTTGAATAATAGTTTTTTATGATTATCAATGATTCCATTATATAATAATTTTAAAAAATATCAAATAATTTTGTAAAACTTTATTTTTTTGTATAAAATATAATTAAAAATTTAAAAATGTTGATTTTTTTATTGTATTTATATAAAAAATGGTCTTGCAAAATTGTTAATTGTGGAGTGTCTATAATTCATTAACATGAATAGGCCTACTGAATTAAATATAAATATTTAATGCATAAAAATGGTATGAACAAAATGTTTGAATTTTTTTTATTATTGATTTTCATACATAATTTATTTATAGTTTCAATAAAAATTTAAAAAACAATAATTTGAAAATTTTAACCTAATGGTATTCGTTCATGTAGGGATAACATTTAAGTTTTTTCCAATTATTTATATATTAATATCATTATTTTTTTAATAATCAAAAATTTTTTGATTATCAAAGATTTGATTATATTGATAAAATGTAAGTAAGTAGCGTATGGCGGGGTGACCAGGGCTGCCTTTTTTTGGGGGGTGAATTGGTCCACTGTAAATAATAAAAAAAAAAACAATAACCATGTGGTAGTACTACAAGTTTTATTTAGATTATCTTTAATTCTAGAGAGTTTTTATATTTTTAAAAAATATAATATATTAGGGTTAAAATGTCCTTTAAATAGAATTTACTTTTGAAAAATTTTTTTTAACCTTGTTATAAAATGAAAAGTTGGGGACAGATTTTAATTATTTTTTCAGTGTATACAGTTGAGTATGTTAGCTTTAAACTGGCAAAGTAAATTTTTATTCCAAAGAGTACATAGTGGTTAAATCACGGGCCTAACTTGGCCCAATTCACCCCCTATAAATATTGATGGGGTGAATTAGACCAGCATTGTTATTCTTATTTTAGGTATTATTATTGACATTTTTATTATGTATAGCTAATTTTAATATAATAAACAGTTAGCTACTTATATTAAGTAAAAATTAAAATAAAAAATTAAATTTATATGAAAAATATGAATTCCAAAAAGTGTCAAATTTTGTCCCAGAATGGGTGAATTGGCCACCACATTTTTATTCTTATTTTAAATATCATTATTGACATTTTAATTACTAATTGCTAATTAAGACATTAAGAATATAGAGCCAGTAAGAAGCCACATGGGCCTGTTGAGACTGTCCCAGTCAACCCACTAACCAAACATGTGCATGCAAATCTACAAAGCACCCTAGGGCTTATCAAATTACTGTAACTAAAAATCCACCAATTTGGCTTAGTCAAAAATAATGATATATATATATATATATATATATATAATATATATATATATATAATATAATATATATATATATATATAAATATATATATATATATATAATATAATAATAATATATATATATATATACCCAAACCATCCACATCATTAATAACTAAGTTTTATGGTCTCACATGCATTCTAACATTAATAACTACTAGAACTAAAAACCCGCCAATTTTGCTTCGTCTAAATATATTATGATACCCAAACCATCCCATACCTTAACAATTAAGTTATAGTTGCAATCGAGTCACCACTCCACACCTCCTGTGGCAGACCAGTCTAAAATTTAAGAACTCAATTACTGAATGCATGCTTATATCAAGATGGCATGGTTTCTTCTTAATTTTCTTATTATGCCCCCCTGGTCACCTGTCCATTGCTCTACTATGAAAAATTATTGGTCTCTGTATTATCAATAGATGTAAATATTTTGTTAGACTTATCATGTCCCCTCTGAAAATCGCCTTTTCTACAGAAAAACATTCCTAACTCTTCAGCCTCTCCTCATAGCTCTTACCCTCAAAACCCAGAAATCATCCTTGTTGCCCTATGTTGCACTCGCTCTAGCATATCTAAGTCTTTTAAGACATTAAGAATTATAGAGACAGTAAAAAGCCACATGGCCTTTCGAACTGTCCCAGTCAACCCACTACCCAAACATGCTCATGCGAGAATCCAGCAAAGCACGCCGTGAGGGCTGTCATTTTTTTCGTTTAACTACAAATCCCAACCAATATTGGCTGAGTCAAAAAATGATTATATAAATATGATACCCAAAACACCACATGCATTAATAACTAAGTATGGTCACACATGCCATACATTTAATAACTACATAACTAAAAACCGCCAATTTGCTTCGTCAATATATTATATGATACCCAACCCATCCATAAACGAATCTACCCTTTTTAAAAATTGCAATCGAGTCACACTCAACAACCTCCTCTGGCAGGACTATTCCAAAATTTAACAACCCTATTACTGAATGCATTGCTTTCTTATATCAAGATGCATGCTTTCTTTTTAATTTTCTTATTTATGCCCCCTGCGTCACTGTCCATGGTTCTACTTATGCAAAAATTTATTGAGTCTCTGATTAATCAAAGATGTAAATATTTTGTAACTTGTACCATTCCCCTTGAGGAAATCGTCTTATCTACAGGAAAAACATTTCCTAAACCCTTCAGGCCTCTCCTCATAGCTGTTACCCTCAAACCCAGAAATCACCTATGTTGCTCTACATTGCACTCTCTCTAGCATTAACTCCTAAGTCTTTCTTTAAATAAGGAGCCCCAAACTTGTGCACAATACTCTATTACTGCCAAACATAGCTTATGTAAGTATCATATATTTACTTCCTTGCTCTTGTAAACAACATTGCGATTAGTATGCCCAGCATCTATTAGCTCTATTTCTAGCTTCCAAACACTGATTAGCTACTTTCAAATTAACTGCTTATAATCACACCGAAATCTTTTTCTTGGTCCACAGACTCAAGCCAATCCCATTCATATCGTACGTTAAAACTTTTATTTGAGTAACCAGGTGATAAAGAACCTTACACTTTTACTATTAAAATCATTTTGCCACTTAAAGCCCACCAAGAAGTTTATCAAGATCATTTTAATCTTTATGCATTCTTCACTATTCCAACTGAGGTGGCCACTTTAGTATCGATCTGCAAACTTAGAAACCTTGCATTAAGTCCCTGGTCTAAATCATTATTATATATGAGGAACAATAGTGGCCCCAGCACTGAACCCTGTGGGACACCACTCTTCACTACTTCCCATGATGATTTATTCCCATTTAGTTGTACACACTGTTTCTATTTCGCAACCACTCTTTAATCCAACCATGCTACCCTACCACTCCACCGTATACCACATTGCATTTTAACTTTTCAATCACCTTATGTGCGGGAACCTTATCAAAATCTTAGCTGAAGTCTAAAATATATAATATCAACTGATCTCCTCGGTCAATGCAATAAGTAATGTATTCCATAAACTCCTAAAAAGGTATTGTCTGACATGAACCTACCCTTTCTGAAACTGTGCTGGGAGTCAACAATACCTTGTTATTCTTCTAAATATTTCTCTATATGACTTTCAGTAACTTTTCCAAGAACCTTTACAACAGAGATGTTAATCTAACTGGCACTATAATTCCCCAAATCTTCCTTACTACTTTTTTTAAAAATAATGCCAACAACATATGCTGTTTCCAGTCATCTGGAATCCTCACCAAATGATATAAGATCGCTGAAAATCAAATAACAAGGCTTTGCAATGCTAGATACTAGCTTCTTTCGAAATTCTACCATATATTCCCATCAGGGCCTGCAGCTTTACCGGATCAGCTGATAACCCTTTTGAACTGATCATAAATCCTAAATTCAAAAGTCCTAATTTACATGCATTACAGAAACTATTAGTTCCAAACTATAATCTAATCTTTCCTCTTTAAAAACACTGATGTAAAATAAGCATTGAAAAATGTTGACGCAAAACTCCTTACTGAAACTCACTAAATTTTCATCAATTTAATTGACCAATTGTCCTATTCCTAACTTTTAAATTTTTTATAAAGCTTAAAAAACTTCTCAGGTTCTTTATTACTATTTCCTTGCTAAATTAATTTTCTGCCTCTCTCTTTGCCTTCTTTATTGACTGGTTAAGTTCGTTTCAATTTTTCCCTATAATTTTCTAAATCATCCTTCCCTATTACTACCCTTGAAATATTTAAAACATCTACGCTTTCATATAATTTTATCTCTTATCTCTCTATCACCGAACAGGAGTTTTCTCTTCGCCCACTCCTAATGGTTTATCTTTATAAACATACCTGACTGAATATTCTTAAAATTTGCCTAAAATGTTTCCCACATGATAAAACAGTTTTGGTCTTTAAACTCTTTATCCCAGTCAATTATACTAAGCATGTCTCGTAATTTGGTTAAATCGCCATTTCGGAAATCTAAAAGATCCTTTCCTTACTTAACTTGCAATTTGGGCCCAGATATCACTTCATATTAAATCTAATTATATGATGGTCACTAAGTCCTAAATTTCTCCTCAACTCAACTTCATCCACCCATACTTTCATCGGTTAGTTAATATTAAGTCTAATAGTGCATCGAGTCTTGTGGATGGGTTCAAGGACCATCTGGCTCAAAAAGTTATCTAGTATACAAATTTATAAATACTGAACTACTATGGTCTGTATTAGACAAGGAATCCCATTAATGCCATAAAAATTAAAAATCAACCCATTCCTATTACCTTTTTCATTACTTTGGCATGCTGTCTCAATTTCTTTTACAAATTTTCTGAGTCTAATTCTTGACTCTGGCAGGAGGTCTATAAAAACCCCTATTCTATTTGATTTATTAAACATAAGGAATATCTACCCCATACCGATTCAATATCATGATTAGTTTTAAAGTCAGTCATTAATAAGATTGAATTATTGCTTTAATATAAAGCCGCACACCCCCACCTTTCTTGCCTCTACGCTGTATAAATAAAGTGAATATCCCTCTATTTCATATTCCTGAAAAGAGTCTCCATATAATTTTTCATTTAACCCATGCCTCAGTTAATGCAAATAATGTTCTAGATTCTCATTATGTATGAACTAATCAGCTCATCTTTTTTATTTCTAGGCTATGGGATTTGGTTAAAAGCATTTGATATTCGAAATGCTGTTACTTTATTGCTAACATCTTATTTAACCTGTAACAAAAACACTAGTACTTATTTATATCACCACTAACTTACAGTTACCATTTGCACTATTTGTATCCTGCATTTAGCCCATCACCCCCAACTTTTACCCTAGTTTTTGCTAAACAAGTCTCTCCAAACTGTTGCTGAAAAGCCCAACACCTTTTACGACTCCAAGTTGAACTCCATTGCTGCAAAAAAAATCTTTAATCCAGATTCTCTCCACCAAATCCAAAAAACCTAATATTTTCTGAAAAAACCATAATTTCCTAACCCTTCATTTACACCTAAAGCCCTAACTCCCCATTCCTGACCTGCACCTAACCTAAGGAAAATTCCCAGAAGAAAATCATGCACCTCTTCACGAGCATCATCTTCTGAAATCAATCTCTATAATTCTTGCTATTAATCTTCTGACCTTCTTGCCCTATATCTTTGTACCCACATGCACCAATCACATTTGAATCAAGCATTTGTAGAATCAGATCAATCTTCTTTAAATAAGAGGGCCCAGAAAACTTGTGCCACAATACTCTCATTTACTGGCCTAACATAGTTATTTATACAGTTTACCTATAACTCCTTGCTCTTGTAAACAACCATTGCGATTTATTATGCCCAGCATCTTATTATAGCCTTTTATTTCTAGCTTCCAAAAACTGAGTAGCTACTTTCAAATGCTGCTTATAATCACACCTAAATCTTTTTCTTGGTCCACATACTCAAGCAATCCCCATTCATATCGTAGAGGTGTTTGAAAGTAAATGAGTAAACCTAGGTTGAAAAACCTTGAACTTTTTACTATTTAAAATTTCATTTGCCACTATCTGCCCACCCAAGAAGAATACATACTACAACGATAAAATTTCGAAAATCTATCAAACAACAAACCCTACACATCCTTCCCACCACAACTAAAGATAAAAACAAACAAGTGGCCCACTTTAACATGTATCATCTAAAATAAAACCTGCATTTAATCCCTGAGGTCTAAAACACATTTAAATAATATATCGAGAGAACCACAAGCTAGACCCAGACACTAACCTGCTGGAGGCACACTCACCCTTCCACTATTTCCCATGCAGATTATATATGCCATTTATGACTTGTACACACATGTTCCATACTATTCATCAACAAACCACTCTTAATCCAAACCACAACACATGATACCACATCCACACCTCAACCTTATACCACATATGCAATAAACCTTCATCACTAGACACCTTATGTGAACGGAACCCTTATCAAAAAGCTTTGCATAAAGTCAGCAATATACAATATCAACTGAACTCCTCTTCAATGCAGTCAGTAGTATTCCATAAATTCTAAAAGTTTTGTCTGACATGACCTCCCCTTTCTGAAACACCGGTAAGCTGGGAGACTTCATACCAAACCTTTTATCTTCTAAAATTTCTCTCATAAATGACCTTTCATTACACTTTTCCAAACCTTACAACCGAGAGATGTTTAGCTAACATGGCCCTATAATTTCCAAATCTTCCCTTCTACCTTTCTTTAATAAATAGGCACAACATATGCTGATTTCTAGTCATCTGGTACCTCACCAAAACGTTATAATCACTTAAAAAATCAAATACAGTGCCTTTGCAATGCTGCTACTACCCTCTTTCAGAATTCTACACAATATTATACCATTAGGCCTGCCCAGCTCTTACTTTGCGATCAACATATCTAATAAACGTTAATATCTTTGCATCAAATTCAAATTCTGTAAGTCCTATTGTTACATGCCTACAAGAACTATTAGTCTCCAAACTATTATCTAATCTTTCCTCAGTAAACACTGAAGCAAAATAAGGCTTGAAAATGTTTGACCAACTTATTATCTGAACTCACTAAATTTCCATCAATTTAAATTTGGACCAATGTCCTATTCTTACTTTTAAATTTATATAAAGCTAAAGAAACTTCAAACAAGAAGATACTGCAAGCAAATTTAATCTTCTGCTTCTAACTACTTTGCCTTTCTATTGACTGTTTAAAGATTCATTTTCTATTTTTCCTTTAATTTTCTAATCATCTTCCCTATTACTAAACTGAATAGTTTAAATATAATAAAACAATTACTATATTATGTGTGCAAAAAATTAAGAATATAAAATTGAATTTATACATAAAAGAGGAATTTAAACATGATGTCCCAATTCACCCTTCAAGGTAATTCTAAATGAGCTTTTATTTAAAACTTTTAAATAACAACTAAATTATTACTAGAACTACATTAATATTTAACAAGGTTTGTAGTTGCTTCAATATACTACCATACTATTAGGCCGATTGATTTTCAAGGAGACGAAAAAAATCCAAAAATATTATTAGGAAAATGGGAGAAACGAAAGTATATACCTTAAAAGTGAGCCCACATCACCCCGCATTTACTGCTATCATAATAAAAAAAAATAATTTATGCCAGCTAATTTTTTCATTTATCATGATTATACCTAATACAAAAAATAAAGTAAGACGTCGAAGAGTCGGAGTGAACCTTGACCAACTTAGTATAAGTCTGATCTCACGACCTTTCCCCCCAATGCAATTTTGGAATCTTTGCTTTGCATTCATGTCATTGAGGTGAGGGAGATTTAAATTCAAGGCACACAAAAAAATAATAATGTAATTCTAATAATAATAGTTTTATTAAAGTCCATTAAAATAAAGCTCATTACTTATTCCTTTATGGACGAAAAAGGAAACTAGCTCGTTACTCCGTTACTCAAAAAGTACCAACATTTCTCCCTTCATTAACTGACTCCAATTTCTATATTTCTAACTATCTCTAACTGCTACTTCACATTACAATAGACATATACGCCAATTTTTCCTTACAAAGAAAATCAAAAATGATCAAATAATAGATATTTTGGAAATAAGAAAAAAATAACAGAGCAAATTCACCCCTCTCTGCTCAAAAAATTTAGACCACCTTTTTGGAATTCATAATTATACCTTTACTAATAATCTCATTTTTTATTTTAATTTACTTAATATAAATTAACATATTTATTCATACTTTAAAATATTATATGTAATAAAAAAACGTCCACATCAAAAACATAAAACAATGGTGTCGACGATTCAACCCACCTTCACCTCCAACTTTTACGCCAAGGATACAGAATTGGACCAAGATTAGAACCCCGTATTTTGCCCACTAATACTTTCATGAACAAACAATTTACTCTTGCCAGTTTAAAGCTAACAACTCGAGTGTATACACTGAAAAAATACTATACAAATCCATCCAACAATTTTTCAATTTATAACCAACAGCTTAAAAAAAAACTATCACATCTTCTTCAAAAGTGAAATTCACTTGAAGGGCGATTTTATAACCCTTAATTTATTCACATTCTTATAAAAATATTAAAAAACTCTCTAAGAATTAAAAGATGATCTAAATAAAAACTTGTAGTACTACGCGTGGCTATTAAATGAATAATTTATTAACTATATTTATTTATTTTTATTTATTTTATTATATTTTAGAGATCACCGAAATCACCCTCTAAAAGAGGGGGCCCAGTCCACCCCGCACGAACGCTAATTAGTTTACATATAGAACAATAAACTACTAGAAGACCAGTAAGAAGCCCACATGCCTAAATTGAGCTGCACAGTAAAACCCACCAACCAAACATGCTAATGCAGAATTCACAAAGCACCCTAGGCTTGTCAAATTCCTTAACTAAAAATCCACCAATTTTGACTTAGATCAAAAAACCACCTATATATAGACCCCAAACCATCCACATAACCTTAGCAGTTAATTATATGGTCACACATGCAGTCTAACAGGAATAACTTATACACTAAAAACCCGCCAATTCTGCTTCGTCTAAATACTACTTTATGATTACTATACCAACCCTTACAAAAAGGCCCTCAAGCATAGATTATTTAATTTCAAAAAATCACATAAAGAATCACTAAAAAAATAATGAAGAATAAATGACTTACGTCTTTATAAGAGAAAAAAAGTTACAGCCTTTTCAAAATTTTAAAAATATCTATACGACATATACACAATCTGACTAGGAATTCACATTCTTACACAAATTATGAAATAGCGCAAAGCCGCTAACTAAGAAATAAGTAGCATAATCATCGTCGAAAACACTCTATCTAGGTTTAATTGCAACATATACACTCATCCAGTCATACTCCTAGCTTCCAAACTGGCATCGTCGACCATCCCAGGTCACCGTCTCAGTTAAGACCCTACTAAATTATCAGGTAATTGTAAAAAGTATATCGCAAGTAAATCATTATATACTGACAAATCATTATTGTAACCAAATTATTACAGCAAGCACATTATAACGAATGCTTACTGACAAAACTGTTAGAAAAAACGGCTTAAATCAGCAGACCAGAGAAAGGTTGTCACCCCCATTCTTTAATGAAACAACACCAAGATATAGGCATACTCATAAAACAGAAACTACTTAAAGGAATGAAATAGTAAAAAGCTAAATATCGTCATCTCTTAGAAACAAAAGTTAACAACCTCTCAACAACAGATTACTTAAAAATCCCCATAGACATTTCTTAAAAAAAATTAATAATAATGGCCTTTGTGCCTACATTATAGGCCAATCCTAGCTCAGGATTCATGATAACCATTTGTTCAAAACTTCCTACATAGTTCTTCTCTTGTGCCCAATACACCTAAACAAAAACTAATCATAACCTGAGACTAGAGGCCTTGAACACGGAGACCTAACCTACGAATCGATCTTTATCAGAAGTGCTGAGAGTTTTAGCAACTTCAAGAGCTGCAAACTTTTTTTCTTTTCACCAAAGCAAAGAGACACTTTATACCTTCTTTCACTCATTATCTGGAAATTTCATTTAAGTCGGATAAATTTACAAAAAACAATCAGGAAACACACAACAGGTAAACCTCACACCCCTCTCAATACTACACCTACTGAAAACGCTTTCATAAGAAGACAATAGACAAGAGCAACGCATTAAACAAATCAATACATGGTACCCTCAAACTCTCAATAATCGGAAAAATGAACAATCGCCACGCAAGCCCTTAACACACTATATCAAAATACAAATTGAAAGACACTTATAGATATGATGTTGAAAGTGCGTGTGTTTTAATGCTTGTGTATTAGAATTAAACATTTTGTATAATACACCTATAATTCCTCTATACATATAGCACACACACATAAGACTATCGCATAAATTAAATGTTAAATTAAAATTAATGATAGTTAAATGCAAATAAGCATTTCTAAGTAAAAAATCAAACTAACTAGGCTAAGAACTATAGCCAATAAATCATTCTCAACAAAGCTTCACCCACACAACTAGAATGGTGTACAAACAATCAGAAAATATGATGAGGCTTTTCTTTCCTATGTTTCACTGGGCAAAATGATAAGAAAAACAAGTAAACAACTACCTCCCCCCCAACATCCGTAGAAATGTGTGGAAAGCTTTAAATTAATACGCACACTCACAACACAAACTCTCACATCTCAATTCTATCGACACACCAAACACACATAACAAATCTAATATAATAAAAAAACTCTCAAACACACACAACTATTTCTAAAGAAACACAACTCTATCACACATAAATCAAAGACACACATTTTACTCACGATGCAAACCCCATCTCACGACACACACACACATGCGTTACAAATCTCACTCAGCTTCACCACCACATTAACGTTATCAATTGAAAACAGCTTAATCAAAGACCGCACTCACCACTCACCTGCACACAATAATTATAAAATGTGCAAACACCACTCTAACATGACCCACAACACATCAAATAAAATACGTCAAATAATTCAGCGCCTCTAACTAATAATTATGTAACAAGATGTATTCATGCAATGTCAAATTTTTGTGAAACTGGAGCTTAAATAAGACGTGAAATGGCTTCAACATTCTCTCTTCAAATGGATAAATGTTGCTAGGCCTAATCTTGATCTTCCCTCTTTAATACATTACGCTGCTTCACAACACATCACAACTCAGTCTCATATCGACATCATCAACTACTCTCATATAATATTCCTTTGCTCTAACACTAATCCAACAATACCGAATAACTGCTTCACCCATTCGCAAACTTTTTTCTGTGTAGCCTTTGAGAAACTGAATTTTTTTTTAGCACTACACCTTCTACTTTCTTAGATCTTTTGGTTGGTTTTGATATTTCTTTTAGTATAGTTTCACATTTTGGTTTCCCCTCTTACTTTCCTTACCCTCTTCAGTTTGATAACTTTTTAAAAATTTTTCTGTGGTACCAGATCTTAGATAAGTTGAATGTGTTAACATGGATGGTATCGAGTGCCCACTCAGGTTTTCTTCTTGAAGAATATTTTGGGTGTTCAAGTTGATAATACTGGTCAACAAAGAATTTGTCTCAAGACAAAGAATCCTGTTTCTTACATGTTTTTTCATGCATAATTTAAAAATTGTATTATTTTTTGTCTGTCCGGGTCCAGTTTTGACCATTCACATGTAAACGTGGAAAAAATTGCAAAAATAAATTGGATATATAAAATGGTTGGATATACGAACAGATAATGTAAATAAAATATACTGTATCTTGCTCAAATATATATGGTATATGCTGTGAAATTTCAAATTGATAGGACAAATTAAAAATAAAGCGATTTTTCATTTATGAAATGTTTACGTTTTTTTTAGTTTTCAAGTGATTGGCGGCAAAACGACCTTATAGACAAACACATTTTGACAGCATATATACTTGGGCAAGAGAGACATTTTATTTAGATTGTCCGTTTGTTTACCTAACCTTTTTCTCTGTTCGTGGGGAAATTTTTTTTTTTTTTTTGCAATTTTTTTCCATGTTTTTAAATTCAGCATAACAAAATATATAAGAAACTAAGAAACGAGTATCGGCTCATAGGCAACAGAAAAAAATGTAAAATTTGTAGACCTCAAAACACTTATCAAAATCTTTAAATTTGTTCTTTATTGCATCTTTCATTTCATTTTTTAGTTTACTTCGAAGCCATTTTTTAAGCAGT
This sequence comes from Trachelipus rathkii, assembly GCA_015478945.1. Classification (NCBI taxonomy): domain Eukaryota; kingdom Metazoa; phylum Arthropoda; class Malacostraca; order Isopoda; family Trachelipodidae; genus Trachelipus; species Trachelipus rathkii. Next base: position 10,972 of record JABUQX010046273.1, on the reverse strand, counting down.
TTCAGAAAAAAATGTTCATATGATACCTTGATGAATTTTCCGTGCTCCTCATCAACTAGGATATTGGCACGTGCAAAATTATTTTAATTTTATCCATTTACATATAGAGGAAAAAAAAAAAAATTCACTGTATCAAAACAAACACTGCACTGTTCATATGAATATCATAGATCAACAATTTTACTAACAACATGAGCATGGCTATTAAATCTACCATTCATATCCCTACTCTCCATAAGTGTTTTCAAATCTTTGTTCTAGCTTCATTGCTTGTATTCCACCATCAACTTTACCAATATATGAAAGGAAAAGATTTAATATTCTGACATTAGTTATTGTAGAAGACAACTTTGATTTAGACCTATTTATTAAATTGGCTGAAATATTGCAAAAATATTCTCAAGTCATTGCCAGTCATTTTCATGTAGGACAGGAATATTGTCAGGTTAGCTATATAGAGCTGTAAAGATCTAGATAGCTTTTTGATTCATTCCAGCATTAGATAAGTGCCATTCCAGCAGTTTGGATATTTTTGAATCATAATAAAATAAATAAATAATTTAATAATGAGTGGATATATATATATATATATATATATATATATATATTAATAATTTAATTAAATTATAATACTTAAATTATAATAATTTTAATATATATAATATAATATATTATTATATATGATATATATTATATATATATATATTATATTATTATATATATATATATATAGGCCCTATATATATTATTATAATTATATATATATATATAAATTATATATATATTATATTATATATAAATATATATATATATATATATTATATATATATATATATATATATATTATATATAATATATATATATATATTTATTATATATATACCGTAATATATATATAATTAAAAAATTTCAGAAGCTTTGACCATAAATACAGATAATGATTTAATAAAATTGTTTACAAAATATTGTAAT
>JABUQX010046273.1:0-7500 GCA_015478945.1 Trachelipus rathkii | reverse complement strand
AGTGACAAGCGATTTGGTGGTAAGTGTGGTTGGTTAATCACTCTCAACACATTTTCTCACCCATGCAAAGGCTGCACTCATTCAAATTCTTAGAAGTTAGTAATTAAAAGAAAAATGTTTTCTTTGTGTATATAATGATAAAATCTTCAAGCAGCAGCAACAGCATCTTCAGAGTCAAACCAAAAAGATAACATCAAGAAAAGAAAAGACCTGTGGACATTTGTACAAACAGAAGATTAGAAAAAGAAAGTTAAAATAAATTTACATAAAAATATATACGGTAATGATCCATTCAAAAAAAACTTAAGTCTCCTCATTGTTGACCCTCCTGGGAACTAGCCACCCCTCACACAGGTTGCTTAGCAACTCATTATAAATGGCATAACAAAAACAAAAAAAAAACTTTCAAAAAGTATGCTTTGATCTGGAAAACAGATACATTGTAATAGCGCAAAAATAACATTCACACACCCCACTCACCACCTGAGTGAGTGGGGAAGAGGAATGAATAACAATAACAATAATAAAAAAATTATAATAATAATAATAGAGGAAAGGATGGGGTGGAGGAAATCCTTCCGCTGGGTAAAACACGCAGAAGGAAACCCCCACAACATTAAAAAACTTAAATAGAACAGATAGCTTAGTAGCCTTATTTTTTGGAGTCACCTTCATCACCACCAGGAAGCTAATGTATTACGCTTTGGTATGTCGAGACTAGGTGAACCAGCAACTCAAGTTGTTATAAACCTTTTAATAGTTATCTCTTTATTGTAGTGCTTTAAAAAAACTATTACTTTTTGGTTATTTTATTAAATTTGCATTCAGCATATATTTTTTATACAAATTATATATAGCTACATTTTATATATCATTTAAATACAATTAATATTATACTATGAGTATATATATATATATATATATATATATATATATATATATATATAATAATATCTATATTATATTATATATTATATATATATATATATATTATATATATATATATATATAATATATATATATATATATTATATACTATATATATTATATATAAATATATATATATTATATATATAATATATAATATATAACATATATATATAATATATAATATATAAATATATATATAAAAAAAATATATATATATATATTATATATTATCATATATATATATTATATTATATATATATATTATATATATATATATATAGGGTATATATATTATATATATTATTATATATATACCGTATTACCATCTAACGTCAGTTATACAAATTGAATTCTCTTAGATATATATACTATATTATAATATATAATATATATATTATCCCTTTTTCTTCTACAGACAAAAATTTCTTATTTTTTTTGACAAAAGATTCTAAAGTAAGTCTTGTATCAGCCTTCCCTTCTTATCATCTCTCTCATATATATACATTCGTGAGTATCTCTCTTGTGTTGACGACATCTAAGACGCTGTTATCATTGGGTCAATACTCCTCGACTACCCCCTCTTATCTGAGCGCCTTAAGCTGATATAGATGTATTAGATCTATATACGTGCGGTATCCTGAATCAACATCTTACCGGAGGTTACATTGCTTGTACAATCCAGGGCTGCAGAGTCCGTAAAATAAATTTTTTGACCTCCGATCCTTAATTCTTGCATTTGGATTTTTGACTCAGACTTTCAATTCACTTTAACAGAAAGATTTCGACTCAGACTCCACTTAAAGGCGAAAATTTGTTGACTGACTCCACTCAAAGAAAAATTTCCGACTCCGACTCCAGCAGTCGAAATTCAAAATTTAGACTCTGACTCAGCTTTAGTGCTTACAAGAGTTACAGTAAAACATTTTTTTGTTTTCAACTATTTTTTTTCTGCCTGCTTTTGAGAATAAGAAATTATCCCACTTTTCCAATTGAATCTAATTCCAAATGCCCGATTACGATAAAGTACTGTAAAAGACTAAAAGATTGCAGGGCGCAACACATGGACAAAAACATATTATATATATATATATATATATATTAAAATATATAGATTATATATATATATAATGCATATATATATAAATATATATATTATATATATATATATATATAATACTATATATATATTTCAGAGTTGCAGTTACAAATGTTAATTATAATGCAAATTATTTTTTTTTATTATAAAACAGCCATGCATTTTTTTTTTTTTTTTTTTTTTTTTTACCATTGTTAAAGCAAATAGTGAAGTCATCATAAATTAATAGTAATATTTTAACTCGGACTCCACTTAACACAGGAATTTTTGACTCCAACTCCACTTGCACAGAATTTTTGACTCAGACTCTTGGAAAATTGCACGACTCCGACTCTGCAGCCCTGGTACAAACTGATGAATGGGGTGTTGATATTTATGAACATTAGGAAATTAGGAAGACAAGGGGCCTGGATGGCATCCCTCCTGTTTAGTGGGAGTATGCTTCTGAGCTGGCACTTGAGCTTTTTCAAAAATAAAGCCTGTGCTGTAATGCTAACACTTTTGCTCAATGTTGGAAGCAAGCATATGTTAAACTGATTCTGAAGAAAAGTAGCCACTTTGATACTTATAACTATTGTCCTATAGATCCCATCTGTATTTTGTCTTAAGATCTTTGAAACTCCATCAACTCTCATTTATCATACTGAAATCTCATTCCCTTCCTCCTGATCATCAGTACGGCTTTCAATGCTCAGGGTCAAATGGTGATATTCTTTCATGTTTAACTGATTTATGGTCTTCTACCCTTAGGGACAATAGCGAGTCCTGTGCATCATTGTTTGACGTACTCAGGCTTTGATAATATAATGTTTTTCCTTTCGTCCTTATAAGAACGAGGATCTTTCCCAACATATTTACCCTGACCATTATTTTTGAACGGCGGTGAACTACGAAGGTTATCCCGATAAAATCTACTACCTGACAGTTTTCCTTGAGGAGGAACAGGATAGCTACTTTTGGGACCCCTTATGTTATGGTTATTATAGAGGTTCTTTTGATTATTATCACCCCGGTTTGTGCATATTGGTTTTAATCTCATTTTAGATCTCTCGGTATTTTTGTTGATCGTGGGATAATGGTTCTATAGCTCTCTCTCCTCTTGTTTGAATTTTAAAGCTTCCTCTTCATAATCTCTTCAGATAGACCCAGGCATAAATTTCCTATACTTTTCAAACCAGTTCAATCATGAGTTGTGTGTGACCCAACTAAACCCATTTCTTGACCCTTAACATAAGACAGACAACAGTTAATCTTGAAAAAACTTATATCAATATGTTGCTAGAGGTTGCAGTATCAAAAAACTGGAATTTGTTTTCATGCCTTGAAAGATGCTGCATTTTCTCCTTTTCAGCTCTCTCCAACAATACTGGCCTAGTGTGGTGTGCCTTGCCCTGGCCAACCAGTAAACGTTTTCACATCTGAGAAGTTCTGGAACCTTTCACTTATGTATGGGGTTGAGTTCACTTTTGTTCTTGTTCTGTGAAGTTACTTTTGTTCTCGTTCGGAATTCTCTTGTTCTTGTGTATTTATTCCTTCAGAATTTCAAATTCTGCCTCACTTTTCCAATTTTCAAAATCCCAAAAATTAGTGGTTTTGAAATAATCACCAGTATGGCTCAAGAATATGGGGTCAAATTATGCAAAAATCCCTGCTACACTTTTTAGATAATAGTCCAATCTTTGTATTTTTCAAGTTTGAAGTCATTTCGAAAAATAGTTTTGGAGGAGTTTCAACAAATAGTCAAAAAGCCTAGATTTCAAAATTGAAAATATACCATGACTACCAGCCACAGAAAACACTGGAGATACAGACGTTTTCAGAGGTCAAAAAAAAGCCACGAGTTTGAGTGTTTATAATTTTGGTTCAAAACATCGGCTGAAAATTTCGAATTTTATGTTCATTTTATGGGGGGTTGGGTAAAATGGTGGCTCAGCCCGAAGCAAAAATAAGACCCTCCCCTTTAAGAGAATTTTCTTTTGAGAATTGTAAAAGGTATTTTTTTGTACAGAACTGGAAATGAATTCTTTATATTTATGGGTACTTGTAAGTGTTGAACCGAACCACTCCATGGTTCAAGGTACATGAAATATTTATTTTACCTTTATTTCTCAGGTCATTTATTGAAAAATTTGGTAATAGTTGAGATTAGCATAGTTAGACGAAGTATTGATATTTTTTCTGATTTTCATTTTTTACAATATTCTTTCGTATTCCCCCACTGTGGACTAAAACAAGCGTTTCGCCTAATCTTCTTTCGTATATAAATATATTCACTCACCAACTTTTTTTTTATGTTTAAATTCAGTTTAGGACCCATTAAATTTAGGTTATATAAGTTTTGTTAAGTATACACAGTAAATCTGTGTATACTCAACAAAACTTATCATAATCTTACTGATTTTTCAAATGTAAAAAAAATATATATATATGAAAACACTGAATAAAGTTTCTTTTAAATATGTCGCAATTGTGGCAATTTTTTATTAACAATGCAGAGTGAAATATATACCCCATATTCAAAAACAATCAATTACTTTTTTTTAAAAATATCAATATTTTTTAACTATGCTAATCTCAGCTATTACCAAAAATTTTTAAACTCAAACTTTACTATTCTCTTTTAGATTACTATGGATGAGAGATACATTGAGGGAATTTGGCAGCTCCTGAAAAATGCGATCCAAGAAATCCAAAAGAAAAACAACAGTGAAAGTCTTAAGTTTTTGAAGAAAACTTTGATCGCAACTGGCAAATTATACTCATGTTCTTCACAAAACTGGAGAAAAATTAATATAATGTTGAGGGAGTGAAACATGGCTTGGGATACCAAATTTATTTTGTATAGTTTGATTTATTTATAGATGAAATGTAGATTTTATATATATAATATATTATTTATATAATATATAAGTGTATATATATATATATATATTAATATATATATATATTATATATATTAGGGGATGGCCGGGACATTTACGAGGCACAAGCGTATCCGATGGTATCCGGCTAATCCGGCGCAAAGTTTTTTGACTAATCCGGTATCCAGGGCACGGATATTCATTTTCTCGGCGGATAAAACGGATAAATACTTCGTTTTAGTAGGTTCTTGCTCTACTCTCGGAAATATACACAATAATTTCGAAATTTTAATTACATGCATTATATTATATAGATATATATATATATTATTATTAGTATAAATATATATTATTATAATATATATATTATATATATATATATATAATATTATTATATATATATAATATAGTTATATATATATTATATATTAATATATATATATATATATTAATATATTATATATTATAGTATATATATATACATATATATATAATATCTGATCATTATATAACATATTCACTATATATATATATCTATAATATATATAGGTATATAAGTTAATATAAAAATAATAGTTATGCTTTTAATTCGTTTATATTAGTATAATAACTATATTATAATATAAACTTTTTTATTAGAAACAAAAAGTTTTATAGAAATATATAAGGTATTATATATATATATTTTATATATATATATATAATATATATATATATAGAATATACGTGTGAATAGTTACACAATTGTAATTATATATTAAATAATAATATAAAAAATATAAAAAAATATAAAGAAAATAAATAAAATATATAATAATAATAATTAATAAATAAATAGATATATAAATATATAATAATAATAAAGTATATATAATACTATATATATAATATAGTTATAATTAATATATATCTCATATATATATAATATATATTAAATACCATATTATTACCTTTTTCAGAGAATAAATTTAACTGAGACTAATATAAAATAATAATAATTAATAAATATAATATAAAAATATAAAATAATAAAATACATAGTTTCTACTTCTCATATCCAATATTCAGAAATGCGTATACTATAAACTTGAAATTATATGTATAAGTATTCATATATCATTGTTCTGGAGACATTTTATCTCTCTATGGTACTTTTTTTGTTTGTGTACCATCTGTTGCATATTTAGCCAAATAGTTAGATAAATAGTGAGTTGCTGATGAATCAATTGATTTATTCGTTGGTAGTGTACAAAACAAGCTTCGTATCCTTCAGACAGTTACCGGAGTGTTATACATGCCCTATAGTGATTTGCTAATAAATTCTGAACTTCTGATAAATACGTGACTTCGGATATTTGTATAAAAAATAATTACGTATATAATAGTAAACGTAAATATCTATATAGAGATAATACATAAATATTTGTAAGTACCATGTGGAAAACGGCCGTATATATATACCTGATATATAATATATATACCGAGATTCGTAACCCGTATACGGATACTAAGCTTAAAAATTGATTAAACATCTAATAATACTTCTTAACTTTAATATGTTATTATGAATATTTAGTACATAGATTAACTCTAGAATATTTAGTATTCCTTATAGTATGTTTAAAGCTAACTAAACCGAAGACCATATTGTTAGAAGAAACCATCGTGTGTGCTGGCGAGCCGATACGTTTCCGGACAGCATAACAGTTTGATGTAAGAGAAATGGGAGGAACGTATTTTCTCTCCAGTACCCACGTGATGAAAGCGGAAAGGGGTGGAGGAATCACTCCGCCGTACACCCGCAGACCCGGGCTCCACAGATGCGGTGTAGGTGTTCGAGTTCCAGACCCATACCCTCGAGGAGGTGTGAGGGGGGACATGTCATTACACCCTGTCTTGTCCCCGCGCGCCTGACTGTTGACGGAAGCCGACGTGATAGACCCCTCGACAGCTTCTCCATGCACAAATCTCGCTCGCGGTGCGAGGATACCCTGGAGCGGTTTACTATCCAAGTTTAAACGAGATAACGTAATATATATATATATAGACTAAGTATTAGCACCTACTGTGTTCGCTCCCACCCTGAGGCTCTATTAAGTTACGGGCTTCTGGTAAAAGGCAGGCTTATAATATATATTTATATCTGTGAATATTTATTAGGTATGATTAGACACGTATTTCAAAATTATATAGGTATAAATATATATATATAATATATATAAGATTTTTTTAGTATTAATAATATTAAAATATATATTATATATATAATATATGCAATTTATTTTCATAGTGCATCTGAATTCACAAAGTAGTTAAAATACTAAATCATTAAGGTAAAATCAATATGCTTATATGACCACTCGTTCTTTATGTATTATGATAATTTTTTAGGTCAATTATTACACTCTATTCAGCCACACCATGGTGCATTTAGAACTGCAATATTATTAACTACATACACTTAATATACTCAATCATTCTCTGAATTGATATTTCTTAACTACGTGTGTGGGTTTTAACGGATATACTGTAAATTAACTCATTAAAATAAGAATCATAATCTACCACTGCTTATACGTATTTATCTACTGTTGACCTCACCAAAACTGTTGT
>JABUQX010046272.1:62500-70000 GCA_015478945.1 Trachelipus rathkii | reverse complement strand
TTTTTTTCCAGACATTTCTTTCACCCTCCTTCTGAATGTACAGTAAATTTAAAGGAAAGTAGAAGGAAGAACAGCTGAAAAGCCTACTCGGGAAAGGGGAAAGAACTACAAATATGAATAAATAACACCTTTAACAAATTTTTAATTTGTTCTCGTATCAATTATCATCGTATCGTCTTTACTCTTTTCCTTCTCAAGAGATATTAACTTTTGTTTCACACTTCCATCCTCTTTTTTTTCATTTATCCTGTGTTTTTCTTTTTATCAGATGGAGATGGAACTAAACTGTAGAATATTTTGATATTTCTTAGATTTTCAACTACTACATTGTCTCCTTTTATTATGTGAGCATTATTATTTGCTATTTTAACCACCTGGTATGGACCATGATACTTGGGTTCGAGCTTTCCGATGTTGTTCTGTTGGTTCTTCACCAATAGATATTTTGCATCCTTCAAGTTCTTCGGGAGAAAGACATTTCTATTGCGCAGATTAGTTCTCTGAGCAAGAGGCTTAGCCATTAATCCTGCAAGCTTTTCAATATATGTGTCATAGGACATTGGCTTATCTGGCACCTCTGTGTTTAATATACCGCCAGGAATATTTATGTTCTGCCCATACATCAATTTACTAGGGCTGATCCCATTCTCGGAAATAGGGGCTTGACGAAGGACGAATAAAACGAAGGGTAACACGTCTAACCACTGTTGATTTTCCATCCCAGGTTCAACCAACATAGCTCTAATACTGTTTATAATAATTTTATTTGTATTTTCACATTTCCCATTTGAAAAGGGACTGTACGTTTCTGTGGTCGTGTGAAGTATACCCAGTAACCTACACACACTCTCAAACAAGTGTGAAGTGAAGTTACCTCCCTGATCTGAGACCATGTGGCTGGGTATTCCTGCATGAGGAATAATCTGGTTGATTAGTACTTTCACGATTGTTTCTTTCGTGATATCTTTTAGAGGTATTGCCCACACATAATGGGAATATCTATCTATGAGCGTCAACAAATATTTGTAACCTTTACATAAACTCATTTTCAGTATATCAATGTGCATAGTCTCAAACTTATAGGAGACTTCTTTGTATTTACCGTCAACAGGATTTATTTTTCTACCCACTAAAGCTATTTGGCATTGGGGACAAGATCTGACTATGTTTATAACCCTTTGATGCATGCTCTGAAACACAAAGCCTGCCTTTATTGCAGTTAAACATCATTATATAGCTAAATGACCTTGGAGATGTGTCATTCGCACGATCTCATCAACAAAGGTGTCTGGGAGGATGATTCTAGCGTAATTTAATGAAATGTCAGCATATAAATGGACTTCCTTCTTCTTAAACCAAAATTTTTTATTTTTAATAATTAATGAACTTTTCTTTTCATCTGATAATAATGATTGTATATATTTATTTATTTGTTGCTTTTCACTTATATCTGAATAGTCTATTTTTTTGCTAAATCTCTTCAATATTTCAACATGCGCTTCACTGTATTAAATTTACTCTTTTTATTTCAATTAAATCATCATTTATTTAATCTACTTTATTTTTATCTATATTATTCTTCCATTTTTTTAAATTCTCTTTTTCTACTGCTATCCGATTTTCTACCGTAGTCCTCTGTTTTTCAAAATTCTCGATTTTCCCACGATCAGCATGCGAAGTATTTATGGTATTCGGGTTGTGACTTTTTAAATACTCCAAAGATTTCCCTTCTTCGGAATTTACAACTCCGGCACGCGTGGGAATTTTCATTTATGGGTCTAGCATTCCACCCTTTTAAAGAAGGCGAAGGTGGCTCGTAATAGTATCTATTTAAAGGTCCAAAATTTTCATTCATAGTGGTAGTATTTGGTGCTGCGTCTTGATTGGCTATTTCACTCGGCGATGGACCAATCATAGCTCCGCTTTTGACGGATAGGAAATTAAGCTCCGCCTCTTTTTCTGAATTCGTTATTTCTTCATTATTTCCATTTCAACAATCATCAACGTTATTAATTTTGTTGTTTAGAAGGTATTCAGACAAAGGATTGACCTTTTTATTGATCAATTGCCATGTGACTTTGTATGAGCTCAACAGGTTCAGACTTCGTATCTTCCGTATATTGTAGTTTTTGCAATCATTTATACGTTTATATTTTTGCAATAATTCTCGAGACTGGGTATGAATGGTTAGTCCCCTTCGAGCGAGTCAATATCCATATTTATTTAATATTTTGGTTAAACAGACCAGTAGTTTGTTAGCTTGATCATATTTTCTTTCAACAGGGGCTAATATAGTACTGTAGAAGGCGATCGGTCGATCTTCGGCGTCATTTGTCATTATAACACCTGCCGCAGCTACATCAGTCGCGTGTATGATAATTTTGAAAGGGCTTGAAGTGCTTGGGTAAGCAAGAGTTGTTGCATGCTTTATTGCATTTTTAGCATCTTTATAAGCTTTATCTACTATTGGATTCCATTGAATACGAATTCTTGAGTAGGGATTCCCTCTTAAGTATATGTTGAGTGGGGCGACTATGTCTGCAAAGCAAACTATAGTTGAGCGATAGAAACCTAATTTTCCCAGAAAAGCTCAAAAATTTCTAATGGTTTTTGGTTTCGGGATGTCTAGTATTTCTTTGACTTTATCATAGTTCGGTGTCATTCCATTTTCATTGATAGTATAAGCTAAATAATCGATTTCCTTGGCGCCTATTTGGCATTTTGCTGGATTAATTCTGATATTTAAATATTGTAGTCGTTTTAATACTTGTTCTAGGATGATTTTATGTTCTTCTTCTGTTTGTGTGTGAATTAAGACGTCATCCATGTAGACGCATGTGTTTTTAAGGTCCTGGGTGAGAATATCGATGAATTTCTGGAACACAAATGGGGATGAAACGAACCCCATCGGTAAGCATTTGTAACTGTAATTTCCCAGGTTAGATGTTATAGTAAAGTATTTTTCACTTTCCTTTGATAATGGGATCGTGTAGTAGGCTTGTGTCAAATCCAAACGGCTATACCATTTGCTCCCTTTTAATGTAAACATGGCATCCTGTAGTAGGGGCAGTCCGCATGTTTCGATCTCTGCTCTTTTGTTTAGCTCTTTAAAATCTGATATTACTCTCACTCTGTTGTTACTCTTTTCTAAAACTGACACCGGAAAAGCCCAGGGGGAATTTTTCTTCTCAAAACACCTGTAGCCAACAGATTATTAAATTCCGCACGAGTCTGAACATATAACTTATGAGGAATTCGTCGTGGCTTCAGGGCTATTGACGGTCCCTTGATATTCACATGGTATGGATATGTGTTTGCTAGTTCGATCAAAACTTTTTCAGGTATGAAAGCTGTTTCTTCGTCAGTAGTTACCTGACCGTCCTTATCTATTAATGCTGTGCTCATAATGCCGTTTTTTTATATTTGTCAAAAATTTTCTCCCATGTTTCAATTTGTTTTAATTTTATGTGATTATTTTCAGTTAAATATGGGTTCAAAAACAACTCTGTATATTTCAATTATACCTCTTTAGAGAATAAAGAACTATGAGGAACGTGCACAGATGAGAGAGAGGGAGGATTTGAAGGAGATAGATTAGAATGAAATTTTTCATGCGCATACTTAATATTAAAATTTATATCCCTACTCAATTTTATAGTTTTATTTGTTAAAGGATCAATCAATAAATCATTTTTGAAATTAATTCCTAATTCGTAATTTTTCAAAAATGGGAATCCTAAAATGTTTATATCAATATCTGAAACATAGAATTTATCGGTATATTTTCTACCTAGATTAAGATCAAAGTCAATAATTTTAATGTCATAAATAGTAATTTTAGAATTATTTGCAGCTAACATGTAACCAGAGGGGCTTGCTTTTTGCAAGGGCATCCGCACCTAATATATTCCTCATGCTGTCACAGTCTACGAGATAGTCTACCTTATTTAAAATGTCATGAACCTGGTATAGTTTCAAGTCGTCAATCGCACAAGCTTCCTCGTCTGTCACAGCATCGACTGAAACTTTCTCGATGTTACAACATCGTTCGTTTGCAGTATTCAAGACAGCTGGACTTGACAAGCGACTTGTCTCATTGCTCTCACTCTCCATCATATGGTTCATAACAGATACATTATTCAATGAATTTGATTTAAAAAAGATATATCCCACATGCAAAGGGTTTACAGATGTAATAAAATTTTTACTTTGTACATTACCAACAAATTTGGAACCATCAATTTAAAACCTTTCTTTTACATAAGCATCATTTAATATAACATCTTCATTAGTTTTAATATTTTTAACCATCATACTACCACTAAATTTTGGTGGTAAAATTTTATTTCTATATTGCGAATGAACATGCAAATCATTCTCAATGTTATTATTTAGCCACTGTCTATTTACATAAATATCATTTATATGTTCGTTATTTTTAATTTCATTTCTATTAATAGTAATATTTGCATTTTCATTACTATTAGTACTGGTGTTATTGTTATTTATTTTCAAGGTCTTGTTCATTATTATTATTATTATTATTATTATTATTATTATTATTATTATTATTATTATTATTATTATTATTATTATTATTATTATTATTATTATTATTATTATTATTTTCAGTACTTTGATGTTCTACGTTGATTTTATCACTGTTTTCATAATTAATATCAGAATTATTAATAACTTGCACTTTTGGATAGAATGTCACCTTCCTATTTTGACATCCCATGTTTTCTCGGCTGTCGTTAGATGATGAGGCAAACAGCCGATCTAGGAGTTTTCCGAAGATGGATTAGCGTTACGTGTGGTGTTCATCTCGCCATTGGCATAAAGTAACGGATTCGTTAGATTCACATCGATATGACCTATGTAAGAAGCGGCAATGGTAATAACATAATTCATTAGCAGCAGTATTAAAGGTGTTATTAAATCCATTATTATCCGACCTTGAATTTCTATGTTGACTTCGTCCCCGTCTCGTATTTCTTTCTTCAGCCGAGTGGCTTCGTCCTTGAATGAGCAGTTGAATAGAGCCTGCCATCTCAGCCACGGCTTTGCTGAGCTCCGCCAGCTGGCGTGATATGTTGTTGTCATCGTTGTGAGCGGAGTCAGGTTTGCGCTCATTTTCGCGCGCGAGATGCTGTCGGTTCGCAGAGTCTGCCTCACGCCTGTCTGTATTGGCTCGCATGTTATTAACAGACCCCCAATATTGGTCGTTGTTTGTCTGTTGGTATTTTCTGTCCTTTTGAATGAAGTTTTTAAACAAGTCATCTGCGACCTTGACCATGCGATGGATGTTATTTTCTTCTGCTAATGTATACACGCTCATTTGGACGCTGGTGGGAAGCTCTTCGAGGAACAACTCGATAGCAAATTTAGGGTTATTGTCCACCAAGACATCGAAATTTTTGTAACCGAGCACACCTTTCACACGATTTCGTTATTCACTCGTTAGCTCGTCAGACCGCATTCCTTGTTTGAAAATTTCACGAATTCGTTGACGAAGGGCGGGAAGATGTCTGTTCGATATCTTCTATCTAAAAGCATCTGATAGGCATTGTCTTTGAGTGTAAATTTAATTTTCGAGACCAAAGTAGTTGGTAAAATTGGTGCTAACAAACGAACACGTTCATGTGTATCATCGATGTGATTGAGTTTGAATATCGCATTCGTATCACTAAGCCAACTGATAACATCATAAGAATCGAACGCTGGTAACTGACTTGAAGTTAAATGGCTATAAGTCTTCAATGGAGATTTATATTCTTGGCGTTTGGGCCTTGTTGCTGTGTGAGAATTCCGCGGCGTCATTTCAAGAGACTCATTGTCGGAGGGAAAAGCAGAGCGCTGTTCCCCTTCCCTGGGAGATTGTGTTTGTTGAGGAGAGGGCATTTTGCCATTCCCCCTTTTTCCTTTCACTGAGTTCTTGGAGTGACTCGCTTGACTTTTTTGAGTCAGTCTTTTTGTTGAAACCATTCTTATACTGGCTAAAATCACGTACTATTTCAATGAGTCAGAAATGTTAAGCCTAAGATGGAGAGTTCGTTTTAAAATTTCAAATGCTTGGGGCAGCAACGGCTTTTCTGTTTCTACCCACGTTTTTTTTTTTTTTTTTCAATTTAAATTTAGCAACGACTTTTTTTTTTTTATTTTCGTTTTTTTATAGATTGTTTAATTTCACGTTGCTAAATATTTGATTTACATGAAGTTTATTTATAATTAAACCACAATTGATTACTTCTTGTACTATAGTTTTATTTTCACAACACAGATTTTTTTTTCAAAATTTTTTGATTACATCGGCAATTTGCACCGTATTTGACTCCAAATCAGGGGTTTTTAATTAGTCACGAGGGGGTCGACCAGTGATATAAGCTGAGATTCTCGAGGCGTCTACTAAATAATGACAGGCAATCAATTAAATCTGTGATTGAAATAATAATACTGTCACTTTAGAGTTTATTAAATCAGGTAAATGATATTGACATTTGACAATTGATAATTTGTAAATGAATAGATGATAATAGGCACAATAGATCAGCTATTAATTAACTTTAAATACTGTAATTATAGCAATGTTAATATTGAGCACTGACACCTATTCTAACTCTTGACTTCTTCCTTTCGAAGTCCCTAACATACTCTCGAATCAGTTTGGCGCTTGTCCTTCTCGACTCCCTCTCCAATCACATTCAAATGTTTATGGCCTCCTGAAGGGGGAGTGCCAAGCATCTATTTCACAAAGTTACCAGTTTTTATTTGGAAATAGGTTCACCAACTATCATTATTTATGTACACGGAAGCTTGGGTAAGTTTGCCTCGTACATATAAACACACTATGATTCATTTGCCATACCTCAAATAAATCGTCCCTATCAAAAGAATTGTTCTATATATATATATATATATATATATATATATATATATTTTATAGAGTATATATAGAGAGAGTATATATATATATATATATATATATATATATATATATATATATATATATATATATATATATATTCTTTTAACACCCAATGGGAACACAACATCGAGCAGCCCATGCCGGTCCCAAGCCCAGATAAAGGAGGAGGGTTCACAGACAGGCCTAGTAAGGCTCATGTAGGAAATAGTTTTGCTTGAATTCTCCAGTTATACTCGGAAATAGGATTGATTAAAGAGGACGACCCTTAACCAAAAACGGAATTGAATTTGACCTCAGTAAAAATGAGAAGCTTGAATATAGCTAATTATAGAGATAAGGAGGAAGAGATTTGGAGGTGATGAGGGCGAAAATATAGATAATGGGTGTGACGGAGACGAGAATTGGGGTGGAGAGAGAGAGTGGATAAGATTTGGGAAACATTTCATGTTTTTGATGTTCCTCTGAAAGATGGGAGGAGTGGGATGCATGGAGTTGCCATTATGATGGAACTGAGTTTGTCTCCATACATACATACATACATGAAGTGAGGCTGATTAATGAGAGATTGATGG
>JABUQX010046272.1:47500-57500 GCA_015478945.1 Trachelipus rathkii | reverse complement strand
TTACACATAAAAAATCAAAACAAGTAGTATGACAACCAATTATTGCTGGAAGTATTTTGATGTTCATCCTATGAATAAAAGTAAAAGTATATGTAATTTATGTAAAGCCACCATATCAAGAGGTGGCAATTCAGGAAAAACTTTTACAACAACAAATATGTTGAACCACATTAAGAAAATTCATCCAGAAGAAGCAAAAACTGAAAATGATAAGCTGAAAAGGAAATATGATTGATCACGACCAGGTAGTTCAGGAACAAGTTGCAGCAATTATGAGCCTACAGCTATAGTTCAAACTAGTAAAATTGAAACTGCTATAGAATCAATTTTAGCAGAGAAGAAAATTTTGAATATTAATTACCACAGGTCCGAAGAGATACAATATTTGATAGGAGAAATGTTAGCTGTTGATATTCAACCATATTCTTTAACATCTGACATTAAATTCCAAAGGTTTATTGCAAAACTGTGTCCAATTTATACTATTCCATCAAGAAAGAATTTCACAGACAAAATAATTCCGGATGTATTGATGAAAGTTGAAAGTTAACTACATCGCTTGGTGAAACTAGCAACCTTTCTTTGACCACATACATTTGGACAGCTTCTACAAATAATGCTCCATTTCTGAGTATGAAAGCCCATTGGTTTTCAAATAAGTTTGAACAGTGCAGATCTGTGCTTAGAGTTGTTCCCTTCCTTGGTTCACATACAGCTGAAAGAATAAGTGAACAACTACACAATGTTCTGGATGAGTATAAGATGTCCAACAAAACATTTCTTGTACTAAGAAATTCTTCTGCAAATATAGTTGGTGGTGTGAGGGAGTGTAGTTTACAGTCACAATCATTTTTCATACACACATTGCAACTTTCAATAAATGAAATAACATTGCAATTAACAGAAAAATAGTATCACACTTTAATCATTCTCCTTAGCAATTATCAAATTAATCGAAATCCAGAGCAGCTTAAATTGAGCAAACATAATCTGATTCAAGATGTGTCTTCTCGTTGGATTTCAACATATTATATACTGAAAAGAAATTTAGAGCAGCGAAAAGCTCTTATATTGTATGCTGTTGGTAATAGCATTCCAACCTTATCAACTTACCAATGGGAAATTGTTGAAAAAGTTGTCCAATAACTAAGCCCATTTGACGTCACCAAAGAAGCAAATAACAGAACATCATCTATATCAGTGATAATACATACAACATTAGTTCTCATATTATCTCTATCAAAAGCTACGAAACCTAATGGTGATTTAGTGAAATCATTTCAACTGTTGAACAACTTAATGCATCAACTGAAAAAAAAAATTCATCATACTTAAATGAAATATTCCTATGCTTGGCTACTTTTCTTAGTCAAAGATTTAAATTGAAATTTCAAATGGGAGACGTTAAAGGAGACACTATTAAGAAATTAGTTCTAAATATTGTAGAACATCAACAAGCTGAGACAGATTTTATTGATAGTCAAACAGGCTACACTTCTTTAAGTTCTACTGAAGATCAAGATGCTAGAAGTGTAAGTAAAACTGTTTCCCTTTCAAGGCAGGGTTTAATATTTGCTCAGCAGCACCCCATTTTAGCCCCCACCTAAAAATGAGTAGAGCAGGATGGGAGTAGGATGGATTAAAGGCTGAGCAGAAAAAAAATATATCAATATTTTACTTTTTCAAAAAAAAAATTTTTTTGTTGAAAAATTGAAATATTGATTTTTTTTTTTTTTTTTTTTTGCTCATACGATCAACAACAAATTTTCAAGGTTTGTATAGACGGCGTGATACATCTTTTTTATTTAATTAATATTTTGTTTGGCCGAAAAGAAAATATTAAAAATTTCCAAAATATTTTTGCAAATTTGTCCCCGTAAATAACCAAAACTACTGCATATACATAGAAATTATCTAATTAAAAAATGTTTCTCCCCGACTACATATGCTCTGAAAATTTCATCCTAATCGCATGAGCAGAAAAAAAAATATTGCAATTTTTCTTTAAATAAAAAAAAAAAGTGGGTTTTGAATTTGTATTATTACACAAATTCTCAAAAATCAAAAAAATATTTCTGTGCATATTGTAGGTAATAGACCCATCTATGTATATTTCAAGTTTGAAGTCATTTCAATAAAAAATGTAGGGGTTGAAGCGAAAATGTAAATACATAAGTTTTGAAAATTGAAAATTGAAAATTCTGAAAAAATGACAACAGGCACAGAAAAATACCCGAAAACGACGTTTTAGAGGTCAGAAAAAAGCTACAGTTTGCTTTTGCTGCCATCAAAATTGACTGAAAATTTAGAATTTTATGCTCAATTTTAGGTGGGAGCTAAAATAGAGTGCTGCTGAGCAAATATTGGACCCTGCCCTTCAAGACTGTTAGATGATTCAGAGTCAAATAAGCCTATGATAATAAATCCAGGCTTAGGGGAAGAGTTAAACCTAGAGGTTGCAGGTACAACAGATGTGCAAGACGCGCAACCCAAACTCAAAAGGAGTAAATCTTTTTTTATTTGGATATGCTCGAAAGAACTCGATCAATATTTGTCTCTCCACCACTGCAAAGAAGTGATGACCCATTTCTGTGCGCCAGTTTGGCTTCAAAATATTTAAGTTCACCACCGTCATCTGTTAGGAGTGAAAGATTCTATAGTACAAGGAATAGGCTGTGTCCTGAAACTGGGGGAAACTCTTATGTTTCTGCATTACAACTTAAGAGCATTGAACTTTAAATACTGATAAGAGCAGAGGTAGCAGACACCACAAATTGAAGAGCCAACAGTACAAACTAAAAACAATGGATAACTACCTAATTTTATTTTCATTTAACTTAAAAAGTATGTAATACTTTGTAATAATTTGTAATACTTTGTAATAATATGTAATAATTTTATATTTTCTTAGTAGTTCTTGTTGCATTTATTTTCAGAGGTGTATTATGATTCATAATTTATGAATGATTTTTTAATAAAGTAAAAAAGGCAAAAAGCCATAATTGCAGCCAGACACTAAACATCTAACAACTTTAAAAGTTAAATAAATTAGTAATGGTAGTGTGTCAAAGCTATCTGATAACTACTTGGCAGTTACAGCTCCTCTGTTAAGAGTGGTTTGTTTTGTTAAAGGATGTAATTAATCGGCTGATAAGTCAGCCAAGAAGCCGATTGTCAAATAATCGGTCAATAGGCCGATTACCTCCCGAATAATCGGTGCATTCTTAGTTGAGACTAGATGAACCAGCAACACAAGTTGTTATAATCCTTTTATTAGTTATCTCTTTATAGTAAAGTGTTAAAAACAGCTATTGGGTTTCGGTTTAATTCTTATTAAACATCATCTTAAATATATATATATATATATATATATATATATATATATATAAGCATATATATATTTATATATATATATATATATACTATATATATATATATATATATATATATATATATATATATATATATATATATATATATATATATATATATATATAGGTAAATTATTACAAAATTACATCTTCACACTAATTCAAAAGGTGTCATATATATTAAGAATTTCTAGTTTCGAAATCCATAAAAAAAATTCTTAGAAGTTTTATTTCAAATAAAATATTTTTTCTTTTTAATAAGTGTAATTATACTCTTATTTCTATATTTTTTAAAAAGTTCAACCAAATTAAATTTATTGTAAAGTCGTTGTTTTGTGCTGTTATTTTATTCCATTATCTTTTTAAAATGTTAAAAATTCCCTTTAGCATTTGATAAGACTCGTATCTTTAGAATAATTTATTTCATTATGATATATATTTTTGCAAATTGATCATTTATTTATATATATATATATATATATATATATATATATATATATATATATATATATATATATATATATATATATATATATATGTATATATATATATATATATATATATATATATATATATTACTCTGATTGCAAAGTTTTAAAACAGGTGGCGTCACTAGTCAATAACAGGGGCTAGGTTTCTTGGTTTAAGGGCGGGTGTTATGCAGAAAGCTTGTTATTTCCTTGAAACGTACTGTAAAGATCAGCGCAATATCTTTCCTCAGTACTGAATGTATTTTTTTGTGTGAAGGCATGTTGTAGCTGACATCATGATTTCAAAAATGGCTGAAAATACGCAGAGTTTGTGTGAAATTTTGTTTTAAAATCGGGAAATCAGCTTCGGAAACTTATAAACTCTTAAAATTAGCTTACGGTGATAAATGTCTGAACTCGTCAAATGTTTTTATCTGGTTCAATTATATCAAAGATGACCGCGAATCAGTCGAAGATGACTCCCGGTCTGGCCGGCCTTTCACTTTAACAACCCACGAAATCATTGTGAAAGTTCGCTTCTTAGTGCGCTCTGACAATTAGGGAGATGTTTGATGAACTAAATTTAAGTTTCTACGCGGTTCAGTTAATTTCAACTGAAGATTTGAAAACGCGTCGAATGTGCGCCAAAATTCATTCCAAAATTGTTGTCAGACCAGCAGATACAACACCAACTTGAACTGTCCCAAGATCTGATTAATCGGATCGAAAGTGAGCCAGATTTGTTAAATAGAGTAATTCCAGGCTACAAATCATGGTTTTATGGTTATGATCCAGAAAAAGGCACAATCTTTGCAATGGAGAATTCAAATTTGTCACGACCGAAAAAAAGCATGACAAAGTCGATCGAATGTGAAGACAATTTTGATTTTATTTTTCAATTCTAAGGGTATCTTGCATCACGAATTTTCCCTTAGAGGGCAGAGAGTAAACCAGGAATACAATAAAAGTGTCCTTCGGCGTTTGCGCGAAAAAGTGCGGAAGAAAGGGCATGCACTCTGGTGAGATAAAAATTGGGTCCTCCACCACGACAACGCACCGGCTTATGTTACCTCCTCGATCACGGATTTTTTTTACCAAATTTCAAATATCATTGCATCCGCAACCACCCTATTCACTTGATATAGCTCCTGCCGAAATCTATATATATATATATATATATATATATATATATATATATATATATATATATATATATATAAGAGTATATATAGTTATATATATATATATATATATATATATATATATATATATATATATATATATATATATATATATATATATACATGGGTGTGTGTGTGTGTTTGTATTTCCATATATATTCATAAATAGTTTCTTTGTGTTGTAGATCTTCTTTAAAAAATCTAATTATTTTATGGAACAAAGGGAACTCAGGCACGAGAAAAAAAAGAGATCATTGACCACATCTGTCCACAAATATTTTGTTAAAAAAATATGTCAATCATTACGAATTAATCTGATAATTCTTAAGTGTTAAGAGAACTTGCTGAACGAAATAGAAAATATCATTAGTTTTCTTCGAAATATAAAACTATTGTTTATAGCAAGATGGAAATATAATTCAAGATGGTCAGAGAACACAAAAACTATTGGAACTATTATAATTACATCATTAAATAGCAAAAATTATATATTGCATAATTATGTTATATTATTTTGCCTATTATATTACATATTACATTATTATATTACATAATTAAATTGCATTATATTACATAAAAATGTTTTAGAATTTAAATTAAGGATTTACAGTGTTTTCAAAACACAAGTGATGATCCTCAGAGGTTGCGCTAAAATTGGAAATTTTCCTACATGAAGAAAATTGGAGATAAGCATTTTACTCTGCAATAATTTTGCTGCATTAGTGGGACTAAAAATTTGAAAAAATACGCAATTTTTGTGCCTTTCAATAGAAGTGACCAAAAATTTGCCCTGATAAAAGAAAAGTGATGTAAATTTAAATGCAAAACATGAAAAGGAGGAAGGTCAGTTCTGATGGGAAAACTAAAGAATATAAAAGATACCTCTTGGGGGGACGACAAATCAGTCTTTAGAAAGTTTGGATGGATATTTGTACTTTGGAATAAAAAAAATTAGAAATTGATTACTGATTGTCTGGCATTGTTTGTGGTTGACGACGATTGGTATAATAATTTGAAATCAGCTAGAGATAAATTTTTATCTATAAATATAATATCTAATATAGTACTTAAAAATAGATTAGAACATTCTTATCTTTAACTAAAATATATAAGATAGTACATAAATAATATATGAACACAAAATTTTTATCTATAAATATAATATCTAAGATGGTAATAAAAATATATTAGCACAAAACTTTTAGCTATAAATTTAATATCTATGATGGTTTATAGAAATATATTAACACAAAATTTTTAGGTATAAATATAATAATTAAGATGGTACATAAAAATATATTGACAAAATTTTAATCAATAAATATAATATCTAAGATGGTACATAAAAAAATATATTAACCTAAAAGTTTTACTCTATAAATATAATATCTAAGATGGATCATAAAACTATATTAACACAAAATATTTATCTGAAATATAATATTTAAGATGGTATATGAAATTAAATTGAAACAAAATTTTATCTATAAATATAATATCCAAGATAACATATAAAAATATATTAACACAAAAGTTGTACTTATTAATATAACATATAAAATGGTTCAAAAAATATATTAAGACAAAATTTTTATCTATAAATATAATATCTAAAATGGAACATAAAAATATAATGACAGTGAAACAAAAATTTTATCTAAAAATATAATATCTCAGATGGTACATTGAAATATATATATATATTAACACAAAATTTTTACTCTATAAATATAATTTCTGAAATAGTCCATAAAAATATATTAACACAAATTTTTTACCTATAAATATAATTTCTATATTACATTAAAATATATTAACACAAAATTTTTATCAATGAATAATAATATCAAAGTTAGTACAAAAAAAATATTAACACGAAATATTTATCTTTAAATATAATATAATGTATATAATATAACACATAAAAATATATTAACACAATATTTAAATAAATATCTATAAGATACTTGGAAGATAGAAATTAAACCAAGAAGTTAAAAATGACTTAAAGTTGTAATTTATAAATATATTTTAAAAGCTTCAAATATATTATTGCACTTACTGAAAAATTTATATCAGTTATTAGGGTTAAGAATCGTAGAATTATCAGAATAATGAAGGTAAGGAACGTAATGATCAGTAAATAATGAAACTGATTATGAGAACACTCAGGAGGGCAATATGAGCCAAGAGATATCAAATAAAAAATTTTAATATAATTATTTTTAAAAATATTTAATGGAAAAAAAATTATAAGCTAAATTCAGCAACATTGAAAATAATTATTCTTTCTGTAAGATAAAATTAAATTTAAATGAATTTTTTTTTAAAATTTTAAATTCATATATAAAATATAAATTCAATTTACCATTTTTAGAATTATTAATTGACTCCTATTCAAATTTTAATCAAAGATAATTGAAAGCTTAAAACCTAGAACGTTTATATATATGTATATAAAGAGAAGAATATATATATATATATATATATATATATATATATATATATATATATATATATATATATATATATATATATATATATATATATATATATATATATATATATATATATATATACAGTATATATTGATTAAATAACGGCAAAGCTATTTTTAAATTTGAAGAATCTTTCCCCGATATCAAATATTGTTTTCAACAACAAATTGAATTTTTTCAGGGAGTTTTGACATCACAACAAACTTCAAAAATTTTAATATCGAACATCTATGAGAAATGAAAACTATTTATAGAAATAATAAATTCAATATGAGTTTCTTTAACAATAAAATTGAACTATTGTAAATCTCACGTAAGCAATAATTTCCAACATTTTCAAAGTGATTTTAAAATTATTTAATGTCATTCAATATTTGAGTGATCTATAAAAGATAAATGAAAACTTACAACAACGAATTTTCATCATCAACGTTGTTATTGTTCAATCTACTTTTATGTCAAATTCATTTATAAATCCAGATTTGAAAGACAATGCTCCTCAAACATAGCATTTTTTAATTTATTTCTTTACTATTAAGCTACCCCATGGAATTCAACCTTGTTAAGGGGAGTATGTGGAATAAATAATAATTATAAATATAGAGCATCTTACCAGATTAAGTAAAGGTAAAGGTGAAATGGATATTATATAACTTTGAAAATAATTTACATTTAAAATTAATTGCAAGAGATTTAATGATTTTTAGATTATCTAGCATAAGTATTTTCTTTCATGATACAGCCCTCCCAATTACAAAAATCATTCTTTATTTCAAATTACCTGAGAGAATCATGATTTTCAATAAGGAAAATATTTAAATCCAATGTCCCTGATTGTCGTCTTACGGACTGTATACGAATGCCTAAAATAAAATACAAGTCTTATATTCAAACTCTTACCAATAAAATGCAATCTCAAAAATATAATAATGATTTTACAATTACAAAAACTTTAAACCAAATCAAGAGCACCCATGACCCAAAATGACATGTTTTATATAACAAAATGACAACTTCGATTTTGACAATATGTGTAGACTTATAAACTGAATTATCAGGTTTCATAATTTTGAATATATATATATATATATATAACTATATAGATCAGATATATAAATATATATATATATATATATATATATATATATATATATATATATATATATATATATATATATATATATATATAAGATCAATAATACTCTCTATAATATTGTTACAAAATTAAAGTTGCTCTAGCCCGGCCAGAAATTAGTCATCGAAAGCGATGATAACTTATTGTATTAATATGTAACGTTCACATCTTAAGCTTAGACCGTTTTTGTCCGTTGCATATTAAGTAACTATGGAGTGGGGCCATAAACAAAATCGTGTTGATGTTATATCGTTACATAAGTTTGACAGAAAAGAGTACCATTTGGAAGACTGTAACCGTTAGGTATTATCCGTATGTTTTTGTATGTGCCGTTCTGTTCGGACACC
This sequence comes from Trachelipus rathkii, assembly GCA_015478945.1. Taxonomy (NCBI): domain Eukaryota; kingdom Metazoa; phylum Arthropoda; class Malacostraca; order Isopoda; family Trachelipodidae; genus Trachelipus; species Trachelipus rathkii. The sequence continues at coordinate 48,498 of JABUQX010046272.1, read as the reverse complement.
GCAGGCTGTCAAAGCTGTAAAGGCACGAATTGAGAGAAATTCTCTTCGTAAGCAAAACATCTTGTCAATTAAAATGCAGGACCTATGAATTCCATTCCCCATCGTCAGAGGGGACGCAACGGATATTTATTAACAGATGTCCTTAAAAATGGTAGGAGAGAAAAGTAGAAAAGCCTGTTGAATGATACTCGAATGATCACCAACGAAAAGTTCCCTTTACTGACCAAAAGAATTTAACCGTGAAGAAAATGTTTTACCAAACAAGAACTTGAATCACTTGTTGAAAGTGGTCATTATGAGGCTTCTGTGATGGTTTGGTGGCGAGTAAGGTACCATGGAGTTATGGAACTCCTTTTATGCCATAAAAAAACTGGTAAATCCTCTGTATCAGTATACCGACTACTAGTTCTGGAATGTTTGGTAAAACCATTAAGTCAAACCCTCTTCCAAAATGAACCATGAACCCTTTCAACAGGATTCAGTAGCGGAACATAAAGCAAGGTCTACTAAAGCTTGAACCAGGGCCAATGTTCCCCAATTTCTACCGGTTGGATATTGACCGTCTAGCAGCTCCGATCGAGGAAAATTTCGATTGCAAATTATCAGCAGTCATTTAAGGACGAGACAAAATATTTTTTTTATAAAGTGTGTTCTAGCAGGCACACTAAAATATTTTCCGATGAAGGTGTGTGTGAGACCCAGTAGACCACTGGTTCTCAACCTATGGATCCCGACCCAAAAGTAGGTCGCAGACGCTTTTTCGATTGCTCGAAAAGTTATCTTACTAATTTGTTATTCCTTTTGCATATGTTTATTTGAATTTTTTCTATTATAGAATTTTATTTTTCAAATCGATTTTAAAATAATTTTGAATATATATATATATACAGTATATATATATATATATATATATTTATAATAATTTTATATATATAAATATATATAAACTATATATATATATATATATATATATATATATATATATATATATATATATA
>JABUQX010046272.1:30000-32500 GCA_015478945.1 Trachelipus rathkii | reverse complement strand
TAATTAATAATAAATAATAATAAATAATATAAATAATATAATAATCTAATAATAATAACTGTTTATTGTAGATATTTTGTACTATGATGGCATCACCCTATTTACATAAAGACTATGTGTTGACAAAATACGCGGGGTAAGAAAGACGTTAAGGAACAGTGGACTGTATGTTATTTTTGTGTTTTTTGTTAATGCCCACGATCATCAACACATTATCCAAAAAACCTTCCCAGTTCAAATTATCCTATTATGGTATCGATAAAGGTATGAAAAGGAGGTTTTTAGCAATATATATACGTAAGGGAGATATGAGTGATTAGAGGAGAATCAATCATGTATGCATACACTCGATTTGAAAGAGAAGAATTGAAAGATGCCCCTAAAAGGGGCAGAAAGCCCCCTTGCCTCGGTTTTAGTTGCATGCAATAACTTCACCAATCTCGGATATAGTGACCGGAGAAGTCCTTTTAGGGGATAATAGTAGAGGGTGCAATGCCAGATAGAAATACAGATTCGAGAAGCGACGTAAATAAGGGGTAAGATATACCGAGTATTTTCAGGACAAAGGATTTGTTAATCACCTAAATAGTCTACCGGTGTTTACAATGAAAGGGTGTGAGTGATTTTACGTTAGAAGGTGGGGTTCAGATCCGACTCCTTGTTGCAATGGCAGAGTTGATCGGATCTCAATTGCACAGCATGCACTCTCACACTCTCTTAAAATTAACATAAACACAAAAAGAACGCGACGTTCACGAGCTTATTACTTGAAGCCGGTGCTGATATTGTTTCCTCAAAACGGAGATAGATTTGTTCACTTTGCAACCAATGGAATCTTCGTGAAAAATTGTGACAAAAAAAGACAAATAACACTTACCATTTGAAGATTTCATCCCAACCGAGCTATGTCACAACCTTACTATCCGTTGACAGAAATTCCTCACCTAGCGTTCATCGTATAAGGTAGTCGAGAGTGCCTCTATAAATGCGACGGAACAACGAACAATGAGACTTAAATTATATTAGCATGCATGAAAACTATATAAGATCGATAACTTAATTTACGAGTACGTAGGTACTAGACAATTTATGTACAAATAACGCATTAACGTAAAGGTCTCACGATCTTTCAACTTGAAAGTTGAAAGGCAAAATCCGTAGAGGATATCATTTCCCAGAGCAAAATTATAAAAAATTCCGTGAGCTTGCAACTTGTCCGACCAGAGAATCGTTTACGCGCAATTTCACCTTAATAGAGCCACATGCTTATAGCGGAAAGAAACAATGATAATTTAATTACATGACCTCAATTTATATACAATAATTCGTACAAGAGAAAAGGACACAAAAGTTTAAATTTACTTCTTCATCGCGAAGAAATATATATTTGGGATTACGAAATCGATTCAAATTCAAAGTTTAAACCCTTTTACGCGAATAAAACACTGTATATCTATCGGCTCGGGATTGAAAAATAGAAGTTCGACAATTTTCACTCGCGTAAAAAGAGAATTCTTTCACCTCCTCACCCTGGTAAATTTTCATCAAACTGACTCGAAAAAAAACATTTTTTTTATCAAAATCAAAATGACCGACAGGGGCGCCCTCCATAACCTCTGCCCTGCTGGTCACTGGAACTATGGCCCCTGTGCCCTGGGGGCGCGTATCCAAGGTTCCCCAATTGCCCAATCGCTCATTACTTTCCGGTCAGTAGACGGCCAAATTTATATCTCCAGTTTTCTTTACCACAATGCCATTTGAAGGACAGTTAGTTTCCTGAGATTCTCCTAGTTTTTTACATTTCCTTATAAGCCTTTTTCCGAAAGAATGGTTACATTACTTTCCTTCATTTGACAGAGATCGATCTTGTCTACAAGTCACAGGTAACCACACACTTTCCTGCTCAGGCATACTCTAGAGGAGTGTTTATAAACCCAATGGGCGAAATCCGTTAAAACTGTTTTTTATTTAGAAACTTAGTATACCCTTAAACGAACATCCGCCAAGTGTTGTTAAACGAAATGACATTGGATCTAATCAGTTGTCTTTCCGATTTTGGGTTCAACGGGTCTTTATCTGTTTGGGACAGATAAACAATATAAGTCTCATTGGAAACATCAATAATTAAATTATTTGAAAGTAGTAAACTACCTTCCAATACGGCAGATACTTATTCTCCATATTCTAGTGCTCCTATTCTCCAAGAAAGTGCAATTCCTAGTCGCAAACGAAGTTCTCATTTTGGGGGGAACAGGCTCGCATTCTCATAAAACTTATAGATCACTGACGCTGGTAAAGTATATCACTCTATGAAGAAATGGACAGATTTCAAAGAGGTTTAGGTGCTGATTCTGTTGAAGTTGAACCAAAAAACGTGCAACATTTGAGGACACACTGGATAATTTATTTGATTTTGCTGCTGAAAATGTGTTGGATATCCATAAATATGAAGAGGATATTCAATTTTTATGATTGCAACGCAAGAAACGACAACCAGGTT
>JABUQX010046272.1:12500-20000 GCA_015478945.1 Trachelipus rathkii | reverse complement strand
GATTATTGATATTCTTGTGAAATATATATTATATATATATATACAGTTATATATATATATATATATATATATATATATATATATATATATATATATATATTAATATATATATATATATATATATATATATATATATATATATATATATATATATTATACAGTGGCGGCTCGTCTTTATGGGCTATTGGGCTCCAGCCCCTCCAAATTAAAAATGCCAGGCATAGGATGTTGATAGAAAATGAAATTTTTGTCAAAAGTATAAAGTGATACTGAAATTTTATTTTTTAACAATTAGTACATAAAAAAATTAAGTAATCAATTAAGGAAAATAACGAAAGAACCTTTTTCCAACTTGCAAATAATGCTCGTACGATAATTTTATTTCAATATATTCCTATTAAATAAAAATTTGGGCTCTTACTATTTGCGCCCTAAAATAAGCCAATTTATAAGTTCTTAAAAATAAACAAATAGCAAAACATGACGAATTATAAAGAATTCAAAATTACATATAGTCTTTTTATATGTTGCACCAGATCTCTCGCCTCCTCCTCACTGATCCCAATCACGACCACACTCTAGAGCAAACAGCATTATTCCATCATACATAAAAAATTCAAGTCTCTAACACAAAATCATCACATCACGTTGACTAGACTCTGGTCCCAGTCTCGATCCCTTCATAACATTACTTGCTTACAAAGAGAGCAAGATGAGACCCAACTACAAGCTCAGCTTCCTATTTACGCAATCCTTCTACACAGGGGGGGAAAGCTCCCTTGTGCATTATTATTTTCTGTCGCACGAGAACAAACATATAGCTCCGAAAAAATAATATGACAACTAAACACACGCTAGTGAGCACTCATACTAAAAATATATACATAAACATACCAACAATTAAAATATACACCTAAAGCCCTAAACTAACCTCAACTCTACCTACTCAACCACTCTCAACACGTCTATATAACAACAATAATATAATAACTTCCCCCTCTAACAATATAATAAATAAGACGAAAGTATATAACCTATAGAATATATATCTATATATAAAATAATAATAATAAAATAAATAATAATATAAATAATAATAATAATAAATATAATATTAAAATAAACCTAAAATGAAATAATACTACTCACAAAATAAAAACACCAATAAATATTATATATATAAAAATATTAAATATAAATATATAATTATATAAATATAATAAATATAAATATATATATATATAATATATATATATTAATAATAATAAATAAAAAATATATATATATATATATATATAGAAAGAGAGAAAGTAAGAGAAGGAAGAAGAGAAAATGAGAGTAACGAAAAGATAGAGAGAGAGAGAAGAGACCCAAATCCTAGATAAGCAGGCAATGACGTTTTTCGTATTTGTTTCTAAATTTGACACCTCTACAATACAATTTTATTTTTAGGCTTTTGCTTTACCGAAATGTGCGTACATACTCGATATAAAAAAAAAAAAAAAGCCTATAAATATTATGCAACACATTCTACAACTATAAATATAAAAAATAAGAAGGTAATAGTAACGTATTGAGGTGAATAATCCTATACAGATTAATTGATATTTTAGAAAAAGATAAGATTGATTTAATAAATATTCCATCATAAGAGAGTAATCAAGTATCTTTTTAATTCAGAATGTGTATCGAAATGCAATAGCAATCAGATATTAAAAATAAAAAAAAGTTGTAATTTATGCATACACTTATTGTTATATATTAAAAAATTATTTTACTTAAGATTAGATAGTACTAAAAAATCTCATACACATCCCACCCACCCCCAAAGTAAATATACTAACATATACATATTATCAAAAATAAATCATAAGATACTATACTAAACTCATCTAATAAAAACCCACACCTCCCCCTAACCACCTACCGCCCTAAATATATATACTATATAACTCCCGTAAATAACAACATAAAAAACTCACACAACTCAGATATATAACTCATCACTCAAACATAAGCACGCCATCTCCATGACCAAAACGTACCTCTACAACCAGAGCCGCCACGATAATCACAAAATACACCCCCTCCACGAACCACAACCACTCCACATTAACAAAACCCCCCAACCCACATCACATCACTTAAACTCCCCCTCACAAACTACACTATACTCACTCATAATCACTACACCACTACAATCATACTATTACCTCATATCACCCAATATATATACCTACTCATACCTATACAACTCTACACTAAACACCCTTAACCAACCACTCAACTTAACCCCACGACTCACATAAACCAGTCTACATACAACTATCATAACCCTAACCCCCATCACTAACCATACACAACTCATACTAACTAATACAGACAGTCCGCCCAAACAAAAAAAAACGACCAAATCATTCCTTCTTATAAACGAACCAACATCTACTATGTTATGGACAAATGCATTCTCTTTTATATCTTAATTGTTCTTTCCTACCAACAATATCCTTTTCATTACATTATAATCTAACGAAAACAAAATAGACAGAACCATGGGACCATATGAATCACACCATACCCTTATCACTTTAAGCTAATTGTATACCAGCTACTTTATCCTCATCCTAATACACCTAAAGCACGTTGTACACTTTAACAGTAAGCTCCAGAGGGAACAGTTCATTTGCCATCAGTTTAACTCTTCCCACTTTCTGTCGACAAGTTGCTTATCCATATCGCTTTTATCTGAACAAACCTCTTAAAATACTTCTTCCTTTCAATCACTAACCACATTATCTCTCTCAAAAATGACAACACTCGACCAGACTACCTCACTATTATGCCCACATCAACATAAGTAGTATTTTTACCCGACCAACTCTTAACACACGAATCTATTAATCTGTGCCAAAAAGCATCACAGTAAACTCAATCACCACTCTTTTACAGACACGCACAGCTGCAATACCTGGCAAATCTCTATTCCTTCTAAGGACCTTTCAAGAACCTTCCTCACAAGCTCATACAAGTATCATGTACAACAAAAACATATGCACCTCTCCGAAGACTACCTCTCAAACAATAGCGAAAAAATCCATATATAAATCGACACTTAAAGACACCTGCCATCCACAATCACGACTACTATTATAATAACAAACAAGGCCAATCCTCCATGGGAAAGCCGAAAAATTGCAAACAACAAAGAAGGTCATAGTACCAAGTGAATCATCATTAGACACTAATCACATGAATGAAACCAACCCCACAACAATTTCTAAAAACAAAAACAACTCGTTCACTATACCTAATCAACAGAAGACACACAGGAAACACAACAGTGGACAGAACAACGATCCACATACAAAAACCACTTCAGCCGCAAGCCCGTAATGACAACAATTATATACGCAATAAAAACGCGCCAGCAAGCCATACTCAAGACACAGCCCAAGAGCAAACAATGCACATAAAAACTGTCAAATACAAAAAACAACCTCACTGCACGCGAAGATCGCATATCATTGACACATGAAGCAGAACCAAAATAACTACGCGAAGCACCGTAACTCTCACTGGCTGGTTCCCCAGCATCGCAGCAACGCACCGTCCCCCCCCGACCCAACGAACACCGCAAGACACAAAAATAAACCCCGACAACTAAATAGCTAAGCAGACGCCCTTAAATATTGCCAGGCCCAAAAGACAGAGCCTCTCAAGCACAACTCGCGACAGCAAGCCGCTCGCCGCGACACACACATGTAAAGATGATTTCATAAGATTGGTTTTTCTTCAATAATTAAAATTTACACGTGTATTTTCACATGAATATAAAATTATTGAATTTATATATTATATCAAAAATTTACCTATGGGCTATTTAACTTCCTCAGGTCTGCTCAAGTTAGATGAATCGAATGCAATCCAGTCGACACGAGAATCATGTACCCCAAAGTACATTCGTAGAAGGTCTAGAGAGAGAGAGCTCATATAATCACGAACTAGAGGAATACCACAACAAGAGAGTGGAAACATCCAAAACTCATGTTCATGCGTTTGGAGCTTGGATGCAGAAAGTAAATTAGAACAGAGAGAAATTAGAAAAAAAGAGAATATGATATAAAGTAAAAGAGCAAAAGCCTGAGCAGCAAGTGACAAAACAACAATCTAATCGAGATCTTCACCATGGTAATTGGCCTTCATTGCAGTATTGCTAAACAAGTAGGTTATGGATGCAATTCGTGAAGATTTAACAACCTAATATATAGTCTGATAGTACTACCCAGCAAAAGGTCGAAACTGTAAAAAACAACAACTCTATTTGGAATCCATGAGAATCACAAACACAACACATCCATGGATCCTCGGACATATCACCCCGAATGCAATGAAATCCGTATGAAAAATTATAAATCAACAGGTCTAAATTCATTTTATACAGAAATTGGTTCTCCTTGGTCATTAGCAAAACGCAAATCGAGATTGATCTTGCCATCCTACCAACTAATGACGTGTGATGGCACCTATCATGAAGGCCATGGTACCAAAGAATACAAGACACACAAGAATAAGTAAAATTAGTACATTTCCAATGCACAAACAGGATAGATTCCCTCAAAAAGGCTAAAGGATGGTTTACTAAATATTAAAATTGTGTAATATGCATTGAAAATAATGTAATTATATAAGGCCATTTCATTCCTGTTAAAAATTAATAAAAATCATTTAAAAAATTTAAATTTTTATATCAAAAAAACAACATTAAAAAATTTTTTAAATCACAAAATTGGTAAGATTATTTACAAGGCAAACGCAGTGAAAAATAGACATAATCAATAATAAAAATATATAAATCTTATGCTAAAAAATTACGAAGGAAAAAATATAACAAATTTAACCTATATACCCACTTACTACTACGAACCTATAATATAAAACATATCATAAATGAATTTGAACAAAAACGACATTCTTTCATGTAAATTAACATCAATGTAGCAAATAATGTGAATCACATGCTTAAAATTATACTATTAACACAAACCTATATATATAGTATAATATTTATAATATAAATATTTGCTTTAACAAGTTACATATAAAGGAAAAGAAAACACAAATATATATATATTAGCTTCTATTAAAACTCACTACACTAAAAATAATATCGCACGTGATTCATAAGAATAGTATAACTAACCTACGCTAAATACGAATATAATAATAGTATATAATATATATATTATATAAACAATATACTATATAATATATAAGATAAATATTCATCAAACTACTATATGTGATAATTCTATTTTTTTTCCTAGACAGTTTTAATTGATCCTCCTGTATATAATCACAACCCCTTTATTCGACCCTCGTGTTATAAATCGACCCCCTTTAGAACTTTATCACCCACAGGGTCGGTGTCGACCACTTTTTGGTGAACCTTGGTTCTATGCCTATAACTACAAAACTCTACTGTCCTATAATACCACCATAACGCCAATATATATTCCCATGAATCACACCCAAACCTCTATTTAAGTTAGAAACATGACTCCACAGTAACACACCATCTCACCAAAAACCCAGTAATGAGTGAAGGACTATTACTATACGTCCAGCTAGGCACCCACATACAGCGACCTGATCTACTCTCACAAGCAACCGCGCTCCGGAAACTGGGAACCCACCGCACACCTCCTTATCTCACCCGCATACGAAGTCGCCAAAAAAAAAAAAAAAACGCAAAATCATAAAAGAATTGTCGGACTCTTCCAATAATTAATACCAGTAGTGTCATTTAAAAATAGGATCAGCTAAAGCACTGAACTTATATACCTTTGCCAATATAGAACATTCAAACACTGTCGAAAGAGTGGTTGAGAGAAACAACAAGTGCATTTAATAGTTGCTATTATAAGATAAATTAAGTTAATGGATTCTAAAAAAAATCAAAAGGAAAACTGCAGAAGGCCTAGACAAATAGGTCCCCTACACCACAATATCTATTCCTCGATATCGCTCGTCTACATAAAGACCCTTCCTACCCTACTGAAAGTGGAAAGGTGGTGCACCGTGGTGCATGAAATAAATACACGGATGAACAATATGAAGTGGATCAATCATCAGAAGGACATACAATTGATCCTTAGAACGTTTTCATACAACCTCACCTTTAAACCTTGTCATGAAAATAGTCGCTAGTAATGCGTCACCGCAGATTGCTGATCATAACATGGACGCTAAAATGATGTGAAAACATCTTGATGCAGAAGCGCATGAAGATTATTTTCCAGACCCAATGATGTGTTATGGAAATAACGTTAACCGTACTCTGGTAAATGCGGCTTCGTCAGTGAACAGCCCGACAGATAGAAACGATGGTCGGTGTCGGTTTATGTAAAACATGCACAATCATGATATGACAGTCATCCTCTTCAAGTTTTGCAAGAATATATATGTTATGAGGGCAAGTAATGTGTTCACGGAGTAACCCATGACTTCACATTCGCAACATTTTCCATTGTTACCTATGGTTCTACGTGTACTTATGCAGTTATGTACCTCAACGTGCTGCAAGATCCGTTTCTCACAATTAACTGTCTTCACATGTATTTGGTCTTCCTCCATCTGATGCTCTCTTTTTAAATGTCACGGTCTTCCGAACTGTTCATCTAATCTTTGAAAGATTTTCTTATCCGGTAGACGTCTATTAGGGAACCGGTTCTCTTATAAACGTCTTTCCTCTACAGAATTACAGCCGACAAGACCATACATTAAATTCGTGTCTTTCATTTCATGATTCGGGTACATTTTTAGGTAAATAACACCTTAAAACCTATCACCGAACGTACAAGGTAGATAACAAAGTACATATATCAAGATAATAATGATAGACACTATCGGATTATAACGATCGATGATAGGATGAGGGTACACTTACACCTTAACTTTTCCAAATTACGCACGCAACTGATGATCTGGAAAGAAAAGGGTACGCAATTAGTTGGCATTACTTTAACTGAATTATTAACGGTATACATTGTATAATATTTGTTACCTCACAATATTAAATTTATTTACGAATCTCTTTTTAAAACGTTTATATGAACATGTGTCCTATGTGTCCCCGTTTCAAAGTTACAGCATATTTACTGTCATACGCATGCAAGGTTTGTGAAATAAAAATAAAAATAGTACGAATATGAACAATAATAAATTATCTTTTTAAGACATATCTTTTTACTGTCATACGCATGCAAGGTTTGTGAAATAAAAATAAAAATAATACGAATATGAACAATAATAAATTATTTTTTTTAAAAGATAATTTATTATTGTTCATATTCGTATTATTTTTATTTTTATTTCACAAACCTTGCATGAGTATGACAGTAAATGTGCTGTCTCTTTGAAACGGGGACATATAGGACACATGTTCATATAAACGTTATTTGATTGGTGATGTAATCCCAATCAATCCCTTAAGTAGGTTCC
>JABUQX010046272.1:0-7500 GCA_015478945.1 Trachelipus rathkii | reverse complement strand
TTTGTCTCTGTTGACGCTTCGCTTCTGCCTGGATAAGGTGGGAGCTGTAAATAGTTGATGGATGAGCAGGTTCATTTCCTTCTTCGACTAAATCTTTCTCTCCTCATAATTCCATGGTTCGATCGTGCTTGTCTCTGGCCATCCAGCTAGAGACAGTGCGGTTATCGGGAGTGTGGAAAAATGGTCTCGTTTCTCCTATCACTCTTGCTATTTTCATTCTGCTAGAAATCGTTTGCAGGGATACTCTTCGACGAGCAAAGCGGGCTTTCATTCAAACGAAAGTGCGCTAACCTCCTTGCGGTTCTCCTACTGACAAATCTTCTGGCCTTCTTGCCAAAAACATCTCTAAACAACTTCTTGTAAATCTGTCTTTCCTTCCCTTATTCGCTCTAACGGATGGTTCTGTTGCTAATTCTCAACTGAAAAGGCCAATCTCTTCGCCTCCTATTTCCTCTACTCAACCCTGGACGAGTTCTGGGCATTGTCCTCATCCTCCTTGCCTACTCTCTCAGCGTGTCCTATGCCTCTGCCTGTGATTACATTCGATTGGGTTGTATGGGCTCCTGAAATCTACGAATGTTAGGAAGGCGGTGGCCCGGATGCCATTCCTCCCCGAGTTTTGAGGGCATGTGTTCCGGGCTATCCCCGCCCCTCGTTCAACGATATTCTCTATGTCTGAATACTAGCACTTTCCCTCAAGGTTGAAGCACGCACATGTCCAAACCGATTCCGAAAAAAAGGGAAGCCGCTCTGACCCTTCTATACTATCGCCCGTTTAGCTAATTTTCATGTATTTTAATCTTTTGAAAACTTCTTCTACAGCTCTCATTTCTTAGATCATCTGGAACTCATTCACTTCTTTCCATCGCCAGTACGGCTTTCGGCGCTCGAGGGCTACTGGGCGATATACTTTCTATCTTACTGATTTATGGTGTTTCCCTCGCCTTAGGAAACTACGGGGAGACTTGTCGGTGTGGCGCTGGAATATCCCTAAAGCATTGACCGGCTAATGGCACGCGTCACTGGCTCTCCAAAGCTCCCCTCCGTTGGGTTTCCTCCTTCTCTTTGCTTACTTGATATCTATTTTCTTTAAATCGCCAATATCGGGCGTTGTTGAGGGCGACTTGCTTCTTCCTTTCTGTCAATAGGGGTGTGTCCTCCAGGTTCTGTCCTATCTTCCTACTTAGTCCGAACTTTTCATTAATGATCTTCGTCACCTGCACATCTAACTCCATTCACTCATTTGCCGATGACTCGACCCTTCATTCTTCAACTCATTCAATTCGCTCCTTGTTACTTCTAGAAATAAGTGACTCTGCGGTCTTAATCTTTCCGATTTATTCTCTCGCGTATCTGGATAGAATTTCCGGTGGGGTCGGATCTGGATGAAATTCAATTCTTTAAAAAACTCAACTCCTACAAATTCCCTCTCTAAGACGCCTTCTAACTTTCCTATCTCTCGACGGTTCTCTCGTCTCTCCTGTTGACAATATAAAATCCTTGGCCTTAACGATTAAACCAAAAAATGTGCTTTGGAAACCTCACAGTCCACAATGGTTGCTAGGGCGCCTCAAAGAAACTGGGAGGAGTTCTGTTAGACTGCGAGACTTTTTTTCCTCTTTCCAGTTGCTGCCAGCTTACAAAGGGCCTCATCCGCCCTTGTATGGAGAGTACTGCTCTCATATCTGGGGGCTCTGTTTGTGCACCCGACTTTTGGATAGTGTCGAGTCAAAGGCCAAAGGCTTATTAAACCTTCTGTACTGTCCAGTTCCCTTGACCCCTATCTTGCGCGCGATGTGGTGCTTTATCTCTTTTCTATAGGTACCGCAGCGGCAGGGCTCGAGGGAGCTTATCACTCGCGTACCTCCACCTTTACTACGTCCTCGTAGTAGCACAAGGGTGCTGTATCTGCGCATGAATTTTGTGTTGATATGGTAACTCCAGGCTTATTCGCTGCGGTGCTTCCTTCTTTCCTGGCACCTCTGTTCGTGGAATTCTCGTCCATCTTCTGTGTTTCCTGCTGAAATTTAAATCTCCCCCACTTCAAAGCCTGCGTCTTGCTCATCTGAGAATTACCTTAGTTGTGACTCCTGAGGCGGTGCAACACCCCTCCTTGAATAGGGGCTCTGCCCGTGAGTGTGGTGACAACTGTAAAAAAAAAAAAAAAAAAAAAAAAAAAAAAAAATATATATTATATATCATATATATATAGTTATATATATAATATAAATTATTATATATAATATATATATATAATTATTATATATATATATATATATGTATAACATATATATATAAAATATATATTTGTTTGTATATGGAAGATTTGGTTTTCCTGTAAGGGTCATACTTTTCTAGAGATTATTATCTAATAACTTAGATACAATTATTCCATGTTAATTATGCTATTATATATAATATATTTATATATATTATTGATATATATATATATTTATATATTATATTAATATAATTAAATAATATATAAATATTAAATATTAAATTATTAATATTATTAATTATATATATATATAATATAATATATATATTAATATATATATAAGATAAGAAATTAAAATATTAGTGTAATTTATATTATATTATATTATATATATTATATATTATAGTAGAATATATATATATATCATTAATTATATATATTATATATATATAATTATAATATTATATAATATATTATATATATATATATATATAATTTAATATAATTTATATAGTATATATATATATTATATTAATTTAATTATATATATAATTATAAATATATAGAGTATTAATATATATATAAATATAATATATATATGAACCTTTATAGTATTACGTGAGGTCTAACTTAATTTTAAATAACTTTCATCTACGAATAAATAATAAACAATGTTACGTAGATGAGTTTTTTAATTTACAACTATAAAATGTGAGTAAAATAAATTATGTGATAAGATATAATAAGTTTAATAACTTTGTTACTTTACATATATATTATATAATATTAATATATATTATATATATATATAAATATTATATATTATAATATTTATATATTATAATAATATTATAATAGTTAAATACATTAATATATTAATATATTAATATATTTATATATAATATTATATATTAGATATATATATTATATAATATATATAAATAAGTTATTATAAAATATCTCTAATAAAATAATGATAACATGATATAATCGATAATTCAGATAAAATTACTACTTTCATATGAAAGTTTTGTTTTTTTGAATCCGTTAATTTAGGGCCATCGGCCCTCTCCTTCGATATCAATACACCCTCGTCCCTTCTAAAGCTAGAGTATAAGTGCCAACTACTCGCTTTATCTTCAGAGGGGTCCGCGTGGATTATTTTTTTTAAATATAAATAATTATATCTACATATTAATATTAATTAGTAATATAATAACAATAATACTTAATATAAAACATAAGTAATAAATAAAATATAAAAAAGATAGTTATAGGAATATTAAGTAAATTCAAGTCCAATGTCAAATCATCAGAAGTGCAATATATTAAATCCATTAACAAAATAATATAATATAATAATAATAAATAATAATAATAATAATAATTAATAAATAATAATTAATTATTAAATATAGAAATATTAATTAATATATAAAAGAAATAGACTTAACAAATCTATACCGGTCCGAATTTGCTGTGATCAATAAAACTATATTTAGAAAATAGATAAACAGTTTAATAAAAACTCTTTTCAAGATGACGTATCACACTTTTAAAATTTATAATGATTTAAACTTCGTTCGAAAGTATTGATTATATATTAATAGAAGAATGAATGTAGCCGCGGATGAATAATTATGTCATCGTTAAAGAGGCGCTTTCAATATATATTGTAATATTTTATATATTATTATCTTTAGTTGAACTTAGAGAATAGCTTTCTATATAAATATATTTATAATTATGTTATTTACTATCCCTATGTTTTTACTTTATATGGTAACAATTGACGAGAATTATGTTTAATTATAATTAATCGTAATAGTAAGTATTTCATTATAATTATTACCGATTAATAGTAAAGGAATAAATATAAAATCTAAATAAATGAGAGGCTATAAAAATTATCTTATTAAAAATATCAATATAGATATATTAGTATTATTCGAATTCCATGCAATCGATATGTATATGAAAGTGGATGCTGATAACAGACATGATCCGTTGGATCCGTAAAATATAATTTTTAATAATTATATAATTAAATTAAATTAAATAAATAATTAATAATTATAAAAATATAAAATAATTACAATAATTATATAATAATAAATATAATAAATAATAAATATATTAAATCATAATTAATATAATAATGATAATAATAAGATATAATAATAATAATAATAATAATAATAATAATAATTTAAAAATAAAAATTATTAATTAATTAAAGAATTTAATAATGATAATTAATAATAAATAAGGATTAATATAATAATTAATTATAATTAAATAAATGAAAAAATTTCAAATAATTGACTATAATATAATATATTTTATTTTTTTAGTTAATTCAATGATATATAATATTTAATACATTTTATATAATAATATATTAATAAATTATATTAGATTATTATAAATTATAATAATTAAACTAAATAACAATTACAATAATTAAATAAATATATAATAAATTAATACTCTAAATATAGTAATATAATAATAAAAAATAATTAAATTAAACATTACAGGATCTTACATATAAATAATTAAATATTAATTTAATTGATGTAAATAAATTCAGATCAGGATCTTGGTAATAAAGTTAATATAAATGAATAATTATAAAAGATAATAATAAATAAATAATATGATTATAAGTAATGCAAAAATTAATAATATAATTATAATGGATAAAATAATATATAATTAAATATATATTATAATTTTATATAAATATATAATATTACTAAATTGTGTAAGCTATATTATATTATTATTTATATATTATTATTATTAATAAATTATTATACAAAGTATACAGAGGTCGACTCCGATATGTTTATAATAGATTTGGGTATAAAATTAAGTGTATGATAAAAAAAATCAAACAATTATCTGTGTCGTAGCGACTTATGGGGCAAAATGCTATGGTATACGCGCTCGTGTTTTTTAATAACTACTATAATATTTTATTAAATATTTTATTAGTTAGAATAATATATATTAGTAATTAAATATTATAAAATAATGAGGTTCAAAAGTCAATAAGATTATAGGCTTATGACTAATCATTACTTTATTATATTATATATAATTCAGAATAGCTGACGAGTAGAGTTTTAAGAAAATTAAAATTATAAATAAGAATAGTGAAAGCTTTGAAACAAGGATTTATAGAGAGTGCCTTCTTAATTATCAAATTTATATATGATATATTAATTTCAGCGATTGCTATATCTTTGTTCAAGCTTATTATTAACCTATAATCTTTATAGTTAAGTATATTTATTTACAGAGTATAATTATTCTAATATGATATTGATATATATGATTGATTATTATATTATATGTTACATTAGTTATTATCAGTGATCCGTTATTTGATTAGTTATTATGAATATTTTTATAATTATGTAATTATTATTTTTTAGTATTTATATAATAATATATAATATTAAAATGCATATTTATTTTAATTAATTATTATATATTATTATATTAAGTATATATTATTGACTATTATATTGAATTATTTAATATTAATATGAATATTTATTTTTATAATTAAAGTATTACAATTATTAGTTTAATATTAATTTTATGGTGTAATATAGTATTAATGATATTATAAATTATAATTTATTAGTTATTATATTTATTAATTATTATATATTATATATGTAATTATAATGATATATAATATTGATTATACTAATTGAATAATAATTATGATTCTACGATTTAATTTTGAATAATAAATTACCGTTCAATGAATTCATTTTCGTCTTCATAATTTTCGACCTATTATCTTTAATACTTACCTTTTTATAACGTGCCATTGGAAGAAAAATATTCTGTACCTCAATAATCCATTTCAAAATAAATAAAATACCAATACCGACAACCTGCACATTAAAATGCAATATAGCTGCCATCAACCAAAAACAATGACTGGGGTGATTATATAGATAGTAGGTAAGACCGTAAGAATTACAAACATCCAGCATCAAATATAATAAAACTATAAATAAGTAATGTATCGTAAAATCAGTATATTATTTATCGGTTGCCGTTCTCTACACTTTATTTACATACAATCAGATCTTTTCACTTAAATGATACTATAAACGTCACAACTAATTTGCACAGATTACCCTACGTTATCTTGCAACAAAAAAATTATATATCAATTTCTATATGTCAGATTTTTAATCAGATCCATTGAGAACACATTAGAGAAACTCAACATTCACTAGATAAATTATACAAATTATCATTGAAATTAATTTTAACATGTTTTATTTTATCTCGTTCCCTAGTCAACCGCTTAATAAAGAATGCCGAGATTAGTATTAGTATAGTATTAGATATAAATAATAATATATATAATAATAATAATATTAATATATAAGTAATATATAATAAATAATATAAGTTAAGAGTATTAGTATATAATAGTATCGAGGCGAAATACTTAAAGCAATGTAACATATTATGTCAATGCTAAACCAATCCTCACAAATAATAACTGTACAGTGAGCAATATTGAAATAATATATCTAACAAAAAAATTAATAATAAAATATATCTAAAATATAACAGGATACGTACAGGAAAAGAATAGAATAATGACATTAATTAAGTATATTAGACGGAAAGCAAAGTTCATCGAAGAATGAAAGCTTAATAAAAAATGATATATATATTATTCTAATATTTATAATAACACCTAAATTACTAGTATAAATCTTTGGTCTGGCAAAGTACGCTCTCAACAACCTTGCAGTCTCATCAACCTTCCATTTCTGCTTAGTCGAAGAGGAAGAGTGCCAAATAGGTTTATTATGCTCTGGAGAAAAAGTTAATTTTTCTTTTTATTTCCCTTATTTAGGTGAGTACGAGCACGACCAGGAGGACGAGAGGGGATGAAGTTCCCGCCCCGTCATCCCCAGATAAAAAGTAGCCTTTAGTAAACCACCGTAACTTCTTAGCCATCGTTACTTGTGTTACCCGTGCGGACATTCTTTAGATTAAAAAGAAAGAATAAAAAATATATCCAACATTGCCACCTTTGCGTGCCTACACTCGGAGTTCCGAGATCTTTTATTGATCAGAAAACAGTAACTATCAATACAAGTTTGACACATTTTTATACAATTAATTAAAGTTTATTCAAAAGCGATATTTTTTTTTTTTTTTAATTACGAATGATAAAAAATGTCTCATGATTAATAAAATTTATATATTTCCATTACCTGCATGTTTTT
>JABUQX010046271.1:0-35086 GCA_015478945.1 Trachelipus rathkii | reverse complement strand
ATGAGAGAGAAATTGACGGAGATGGATTCCTGATATTCGGTTTTAAAAAAGCGCTAGACGAACGATCGAAACTACTCCTGCTACAGGAAATAGTTACGGATTATCAATATATCGCGCACTATGATACCGTGCGTAAACTATTATTGCCCTTACATCATCCAATAAACAAAATCCGCATATATTTAAACGGCTACCATAATCCCGCAATCATCGACGTAGAATACATAATTCGCTTGCTTAATAAGGCCGGGATTGAAACGACGGTAGAAATAATTTTAAATTTTTCGACGATGGAAGGCTTGTTTCCCGCTTACCCCTCGTTGAAGAAATTGAAAAAGAAATTTCCCAAGGATATTTCATCGTTTGTTTTACCAAAAACTCTCGTTGTAGCCGTTGAAGTGGAAAATAGAAGAATTATCGAATGGACGTTTAAATCCTTGAAGGATCGCACCTCCGATTATGTACCACCACCACTACCATTTGAAATAATTACCGACTTTGACACGTTTGATGTTTTGTTTTGTGAATTTATGGATCAAGATATAGATGTTATCGAGATTCCTATATTGTCTAGTTTGTCTTTTAAATTCATTCAGTTTGTTTTAACGTATTTAACTCGTTTCGTTGAAAAGCCCCCATCATTCATATACGACTATAAAGAAAACCGCACCTTCCTTCATAAAAATATAATGTGGTCTTGGAACATAAAAAATTGTAGAGAAAAATTAAGCAGGAAAATACAGGACAATAACGGATATCTCGAATTTAAGAAATATTTGAAGTTTATTTTTTTATTTTATGAATGTTTTTTGAATTTTAAAAGTAAGAGTGAAAAATTATTTTGATATCTAAATAGGGTAAAAAAGACTAGAGATAGTTATTAATATAATAATTGAATTTAATTTAAAGAGGTTAGAAATTAGGGAAGGAAGATTAAATCAAGCGATGAAAGATTTGGAGAGAATATTTTAAGGTATAAATTTAAGAAGTTGAGAGAAAATAGAAAATAGATTATAAAAGAAGTAAATTAAATAATTTTTGAAAAATGGTACAACTTTCAAAATAATTTTTGATCATGTAATGTCGATGTTGGGGAGATTTTTAAAATCGTGGGCCTTTCCTCTTCAGTCGCGCGTCTCGAGCTGAATTTTGATAGCTTTATGGAAAAAGAGAATTTTAAAAATAAAAAATACAAATTTTCGATAGAAGATCGTTTTAAATTCCCTAAAATAATTTAAAGAATTTCTGAACGTCTCTTAGAACATGGAACCGGTTAAAAGCTTTTTTTATTGGGAAAAATATTACGATTCCTCCAAGAATTATAAAAAGAAAAGGAGATAACAAGAATGATTTGGAAAAAGAAAGATTTAATTAAGTGTTTTTTCTTGAAATATATTATGGTTGTTTGAAAGATTTCGTCGAGTAGACATATAACGGAACCGCGTTTTGAGGCATTGCAAGCGACCTTCCTTTCCTTGTCACAATTCGAAATACAAGGAAAATAAAGGATCAGTTGTTTCAAGGCCGTCCTCCTACCATCAGATATTTGAGAATGTGTGAGTTTTTTTTTAAATGCAAAGAATAAAGAAGAGTAGCGTCATCTGCATTAGAATGGAATATATGGGGAAGGGGTTGAGAAGATTAACGATATGGTGGGTTTTATAACTGAGGTATGGGTTTGCATCATGTTGCAGGTTTGCTATACAGGAGGTGGAATGTGCCATAATGTTTTGATGGATTGCAAGAGAGATTCCAAAGTTGTTTTGAGTCAGTGATGACAAGAACAAGATGGTGTGGTGTAGCATAGATGAATTTGAGTAAGAGCAGCTGTTTTGAGATAAAATAGATTTTCTGTCATGAATATGAATGTTTTAATTGGTAATATCTTTGTTCCGTGGTGGAGATGTTGGATTGGGGTAGTGTTGAAACATCCTATGATGATTCTTATGATTGTCTTTGGCATTGTTTTGATTCTTATGCTTGTCTTTGGCATTGTTTTTATTCTTATGATTGGCCTTTGTTAAAGTTGATTTGATTGAATTGTAGGTAGGAGATAAGGAAACTATATCAATTGATTTTATAAATGTGTGAGTACTGAATTTCCTCATTAGACAGTAAACAGGAAGAGCAGTGACTAGGAATGAAAAAGAGAATGAAAGATTTAAATGATTTTTTAAGTTGATCTGGTAAAAGATTATGAAGGATTATAGTGAAGATGATAGGAATGATGTAAAGTAGAAGGTATAAGTGAAATTTGAAAAAATTTTGAATAAAAAATTGTGATTATTTTTTTCATTTGGAAAAATTTTAGATTTTAAAGAATAAGAATGCAATGCAGATAAGTTATTAGAAAAGTTATATATCGAAAAGTAACTTTGCATATGGTGGTTGAGTATGTTGTGTAGTTTTTTTATTTTTAAAAGATATAATATAGTGTGATACGAAATACACGAGAGGAAAGAGAAGACAAAACAACTTAATTGAATAAACATGGAAAAAAATTGTTTTTGCAATAAAGAAAAGTTTTGTGTACCGTTTATAAGTAGAAGG
This sequence comes from Trachelipus rathkii, assembly GCA_015478945.1. NCBI lineage: Eukaryota > Metazoa > Arthropoda > Malacostraca > Isopoda > Trachelipodidae > Trachelipus > Trachelipus rathkii. Next base: position 32,536 of record JABUQX010046271.1, on the reverse strand, counting down.
TATAAGTGTTCATCAGACATTTAAAAAGAGAAAATCAATTTACAAATTAATTTTATTAAATTATTTTTTTTAGAAATTAATGCTTCAGTGCAGACATTAAAATATTTTTACTGGAGATAATCAAATTTACCTAGATTTTTTAGTAATTTGAGATAGAATTAGATTTATGTAGAGTAAGATATATGAAGTATATTAGTTTTAAACAGATAGTTTAAGATAAGAAATGGAAATTTAAAAGAGTTAGGATTTTTAGAGTAGTTAGAGAAGTAAATAAAAAAAATATTAAATTATAATTAAATAAAAGATAAAGAAAAATTATTCGTTTTTATTAAGATTATCTTGTGTAGTACCTAGTGAGATGAGATAGTAAATGAGATTAATAGAAGTGTATATAATAAGTTTTAGAATATAGTTGTTAGTTTTATCATGACAGAGTGTCTGGTGGTAATAATTATGTCGAGATCAAATATTCAGATTATTAAGAGTAAGAATATTAAAAAAAGAGAAGAATAATGAAGGTGGATAAAGACATAGAATAAAAAAGATTAGAAAAGGTATATGTGTGAATAGAGATTAAAAAATTGAAAAGACTAAAAAGTATTATAAATGAAACAAGTATCAAATTATTAAAACAATATATAATTTAAAGAAATATATAATTAATGAATTGTTTTTGTATAGAGCAAAGAGAGTGAAATAATAATTGAAAGAGCAATTATATAATGATAAATGATTGTTGATAATAAAATTAGATAGGTATTTTTAAAAGTAATAAGAATGAAAATGATGAAAAAAAATTTCTAAATTTTTTAAAAATTTATTAAAAGAAAATTTAGAATTTTAATAATCCTTTTGTTGAACATTAATGCATTGTGGCGTTGACAATATGATTTCCAGAATGAGGATAGAGATAGGGGAATGAACACGAATGGACTTATGATAATTTGATCATGTGGATGACAATAGTTAGTTTTTGATTCAAAGGGAAAAAAGAGTGAGATCAATTTCGCTAGATGGGTTAAATGGTATTGATGGGTTTAAAAATTAAGAAGTTTAAAAGAATAAATATTTATTTATATGAATATAAATAATTAAAGGAAATTTGTTAATAAAGGGTGTTAATAAATTATGGGAAATTAAATAAATGATGAATGTATAAATAAATATTTTCAGATTTTTTTTGATTGTATCAAGTTAAAAACTGAAAACGAGAGAAAAATTTTTTAAGAAAGAAAAGAAAAGAAGAAATTATAATAGGTTATTTTTGGAGAAAACGTGTTAGTTAAGAAAGTCGGAGAAGATTATAGGTAAGAGGAGTTTTTTAAATTAATAAGCGATGTAAAATTTAGAAATTGAATTATAGAGAAAGTGGAGAAGGTTTGAAATTATTAGTTTAATATTTAAAGAATTGGTTGTGGATATAAAGATAGAAAATTATGGTAAATCTCATCATTGTTTAATTTAAATAAAATAAGTATATTAGCATAAATAAGAATTAAATGTATTAAGATAAGCGTTTAGTATCATTAGATGGTTAAGAAAAATAAACCTCTGACCACTGAAAAAAATTGAGCATTATACATAGGAAGAAAAAATTATTTAAATAACTAACCATTTTTGTTAGACAATGCAGGGAGAATAGAAAATTGACAGTTAGCACTTGAACTGAATTGTGGCGAATAAACGCATTATATAGTAATTATGGTGGTAGAAATTGAAAATAAGAAGAATAAAAGAAATAGGGAAATAAAGAAATGGATAGACATTATCCGAAAATTGAGAATAACAATAGAGTGGATAAAGAAGAAACAGACGGAATAAGAAGAAGAATATGGGGAAGAAATAGTGGAAGATGAAGACACATAACACAATCAGAAGAGCAGTGGGAAATAATAATGAGAATAATAAATTTTTACCAAAATAAAAGTTTAGTGAATTTCGTGAAATAAATAGAATTGTGGGCACCAAAATATGTCTCTTGTGTTACACGTGCAAGTGACTGACGTTATTTTGCGTTACTTTTTCGAGCGAAAGACCGGCAATTTCGATTATATGGGAGGACGATGTCGACCACCTATTTGTGAAATGAATCACACGATATTAGGAGAGAAAATAATCGGCGCTTGGGATATAAATTTTTTTAGAACCAATTTGCGAAGCATGATCAGAAAAACTGATGGTTTCCTAGAACTGAAGATAGGAGATCTCTGCGAATTTAATACCATCCTACAAAGAAATGCGAAATTTAGTGCGACTTCATCCCCTTCCAGATTTGAAAATGTGTATAACTTAAAGCTAGTGGTGGATGAATTTTATAAATCTAATCTTGGTCCTAAATATTTAAGTATGAAAATTGCCGAAACATTCCCGAATTTAACGAGTTTGGAAATCAGGCGTAGAAATTTTTTATTTTTGTCCGCCCTTAAAAACGCAGATGATAACATAGGTGATCATGAATATGTTTTTAAAAATTTGAAAGAATTAAAAATTGACTTCGTTGAGGTTTTAAATCATATTTGCGGTGTTTCTCCAAAGCTTGAAAAGATTACAATATGCTTTGGGTTGGAGGGAATTTTGTCGATGGATGGTGTTTCTATTACCGACCTTTGTGAAGTTCTGAACAATATTCAACCTTTAAAAACGACTCTAGAACTCAATTTCGATCGATATTTAGAACGTGAAAAAAAGGTTAAAATTTGCCCCGCTAAAAAACGCGAATCGCTTATCAATTTAAGTTATGAAGAAAAAAAAAGCATTTCGATCAAGAACTTGTTCATAACTTTGAAAGACACCTGCGGAAATACTCTTATCCAATGGAATATTAAACGATACGGAGGCCCGCGGAGTCCTGATTTACCCGGCCAGTATCAATTATTAAGTGGCTTCGACCTTGGCAATAATAGAGAAAATTTCTTTGAGGGCGACTTATGGCTAAAGGAAGATGTTTATTTTTTATTTGATGACAGTATATTCTTTTTTTTAGAAAATTTTCACAAAACTACTCACAAAACAATACATATAATTAATGGGATCAGAGAGGATATCGATGATCATAAATTTTTTAATAAAATTTTCAAAGTTGTGGGGCATAAAATAAATAAGCTTTTAAATGAAATAAAATAAATTGTGACATACATTGACAGGCGCACCCTCGTGCATATATTTATTTGTACGCGTAGATGTTTTTCTAACCAATTTAAAATTTTCTTTATTGTTATATAAATGTATTCATAACCATTCAAATAATTTCTTTATTAACATAAATACAAATGTGCTTATCAGAAGCAATTCTAAATGTGCATTTTTATTTGAATGTTGAAATAAATTTTATTAATTTTATTTATTTTATTTATTTCCCCCCTAAAATCCCATTTTTTATGAAAATTATTTTTTACGGGTAACTACAATAAAAAAATTTTTTATAAGTAAATAAATAAGTAAATAAATAAGAAAATAAATATATGTACCCTTAATTTTATAGAAGCTCGCGATGTCGTCGACGAGGTTTGCAATTAAACGACCAACCGACAAGTACGTGGTTAAATTTTACAACATGATTATCGATCATTTACTGCGGCAAGTATGTTTAGCGAGCTGCGAACCGAATTCCGTTTTGAATTTGGAATTCGGGTACGGGGGCTTAAAATTGTTTGAAAATGAATATTTGAGCCAGAATTCACCCAGATATTATTTAATTTTTTGGTTAACTAAAAAATACGATATACGATTAAACATGTTTTGCGAGAGCTCAGGGAACATCATCGGCCTAGCGAACTGGATCCTTTTTTCCATGTGGGAGAGTTGCGCGCGTTGCGAGGACGCCGCTTCCGTCGCGAAAGGAACTCCCGCGGAGTTATCCTTTCGTCGGTCTTCTGGAACTGACGACGACGACGAAGAGGTATTAAATAAAAAATACGAGGGCGTTTGCGACTCGATTTGGGAAAACGCGTGCCCTCAGTGCATGGAAGCGTTTTGGATTTTAAAGACCGCTAACGACTTATTTGTCTCGTCCGTTTTCTCGGAGTTGGAAGACGAATGCCGCGATGGAGCGAGTGGAGTGGGTAAATTCGTCAAAGCTTTCTCGAATTTGGTTTTTAACGACGGGACGCTGGTATTATCCCGGTTCGATAAAAGCCGAAAAGGCGCGTTGAAAAGACTGCGGCAGAAGCGTCAGCGGCGGCGAATACGACGATCACGACGACTTTTACCACCGAGAGGTCTCTTACCGGAAAGAGATATCCGGTACGTTCAGAAGCACCATTTCCCGTCGTATTTGAGAACCTTGGTCGCGTGTAAGAATAGTTTCGCTCCATCGTTCGTAAAGCTACGAAAGTCCATCGGCGAGCTTTTGAGAAATAACGAGAAGAATTACGAAACATTCTTCCGCGGTGAGGGGGAAGTTCCTCTTGGTTCGTTTTCTTTAATTCCAGTTATGTATTCCAAATCATTAAGGAAGTGCGTCTTTTTCGAGATGAAAAGCCCGTTTAGAATTAACGATTTTTTAGAAGAAAACGCGATCGTAAGCGTCGTTGATTCCGCCATGGATTTTACCGGCTGGTTCAAATCGAACCGAGATATCGTCGACGTTCCGGTGTTTTACGGTAAAGGATTAAACTTCGATAACGCGAAAATCATTCGAAAGTTAAAATCAGGGGATAATTTTTTATTCCGCTACACCTTTAATCCCGCGAGCCTGTTCGAAAACGCTGCCGCTAACGTCATCGGTGTCGTGTCGACGCAATAAATATAAATAAACGTAATATGAAAAGTTTTCCATAAATAACAGAAAAAATGGAAAAATTTAATAAGGAACAAAACGACGACGATCGTGGAGACGGCGAAGGCGAAGGCGAAGAGGTTGAAGAGTCGAGACAAAACGGCGAAGAGGAAGAAAATGAAGCAGAAAGCGATAGCCGTGAGGAGGAAGAAGATGAGGAAACTTTATCGAGCGACGAAGATATTGCCGTGGAAGATGAAGACGAGGTGGATGGCAAAGAAGACGACGAGGATGAGGAAAGTGGATCCGATGAGAGTGAGGGTGGTGAAGAGGAAGAAATGCAAAAAAAAAATATTGGCGATTCGAGCGAATTAATAACTCTGCACGATGTTGAAAAAACCCTGTTTTCTAACCTATTGCGATCTATAAAGGAAAACGCCGGAAACGCTTTGGGGCGATATATTTTCGCGAATATCTTCGACCAGCAAAAATTAAAGAATATTTTTGAAAAGGGCGACTTTGATGACGATCGCGTTTCTTTTTCGATTCGCCGTTACGAGGATTACTTGAAAAAATATTACATTTCCGCTATCAATAGTATAATCGAAGATAAAAACGAAGAAATACGAGCGTATTTAATCGAAGAAGCGAAGCACGCTTTCGAGACAATCAGGTATAATTCTCAATTTCAAAATAAAAGCTTAGCCCAAATACTCATAAAACATTTTGGATCTTGTTCGTTCAAAGCGGATGAGAACGGGAAAGCTTGTTACGACGATTTTAGGAATAACGAAACCGATTTAACGAACGAACTGCGGCTCGAAATTTTCGTGTTTTACTTGTCGCCTTTGCTGTCCTTAATAGATTTCTGCGGGGGACATAAGAACAGCCACACGACGATAGAGTTGTTCGAAATTATCGTTTTTAGGGTCCTTAAAAACGATATTTTTAAACGAAACGACAGCGTGGGAATTATCAACAAATCGATTCACCCGAGCACCCTACGCGGGCGCGAGAAAACGAAGCGGACCGCGTTAAAGGTCGACGCAGCATTAAATTCGCTTCCTCCGTACGAAAGAGATTACGAGGGAAATCGTTTGCGCGATATCGAGGATTGTTTACTCGGGTCGCTATCGCGAAAGTTCGGCGATGTAAAGATTTCTTCGACGACGAACGCCGTAAGTAATACCGTATTGAACTGCTCCTCTAGACAACTGCTGGAGTATTTTACGAAAAAAAGCATTGGACGCTTTTCCGGGGGAAGCGGCAAGAAATCGAAAAATTCCTTTCTGAAAATCGATTTAGACGAGAGCCACCTCGAAGCGATGGAAAAGATCGTCTTTAATATTCTTAAACACGAGGTGTTAGGAATTGGACCGCCGGGCATATTCGTCAGCGTTTATAAAATCGTAAAACGGTCTTTAAATACGGGTAACTTACTGGAGCTCGCCAGCGGGAATCTTATCGACAGCCGCGCCAAATTTCAATCTCTAGCCGCTCATAGAGCGCCGCCTCCCGTTGCCGTCAGACAAACACCTTATAGTTCTTCCTCCGTTTTCGAGGGGCTAGAAATATCCATTAAAACGTTCGATAATAAATATATATGCCAACTATTAAGCGAGTACGAATCCGACCATGGCGCCTTGAAAAAATTGGTGCTAAATATCTACGACGTCGCCACCAATCTTTACGCAAAACTGTCGTCGTCGTCTCTTTCCCCCTTTCCCGGTCAGAATTCTTCAAACTTTGAAAATGAATGCTTACGAGGCGGCGCCCGTAACAACAACAACAACAACTTATCAAGAAAAACTATTTCGGCCATCGATCGACAACATTTCGAAAACGAAGTTTTTATCTTCCTCGAGGAATTTTCGAAGGAGAGCGGCAAATACGACGATGACGATGACGACAAATTTACGAACTCGAAAAAAACAATCGAATTTTTTTCCCGTTTAATGCACAAACTTTTGAACAAATCCCCGATGATCGATATACTAAAAAAATTTTTTGTCGGAATTTACAAAACCGGGGTAGCCGCGAGCCGTTTCGACGCGGAATCTTTCCGAAAGGAAGACCGCGAGGAAGAAAGTGGCGTCGAACCTAAAAATAAAAATAACGAGGTTGTGTACTCCATTTTATACGACGACGAGGGTCAGGAATTACACCCGATAAAGATCGAGGGGGGCGAGGATATCGATTTCGCAACTTTTTTTTTGCACTTTATTGACACGAAGGAGAACAAAAATATTTTCAGTGAAATTTTCAATCATCCCGACGGTAAAAGGAGCAACGATGCCGCTAGAAACGCGCTCGCGCTGCCGCTCCCGCCAAACGGCACTCGATGGAAATCGTTTAAAAATAAGAAGGAAAATATAATCTTCAATCATGACGATAGTCACACCTTCGTGTCTCTTTCCGACTGGAAATCCGGTTCTAAATTTTTGGTCGTGTCCATTAGGAATTTGAAATTAAAAATTAAAGCTATCACGAGCGCCTTAAAAGAAAAAGCGGACGCGCTCTGCCGCCACAGATTCGACCCGAAGGTTTTTTCGAAGTACATGGAAAATACTCCACGGCGCCACCTACAAGATGTCGTTAACAAAGAAACGAGGAAATCTTTACCCATAATAGAGAGCTATTTGAAAAATGTGTTGTTCCCGCAGAAAAATAACAACGACGAAATTAAATTTTTAAACAGGGAAGACGAACGGGTGTTTTTAAAAGTATTTCGTTTCGCTCAAAAAGTTTACGATAACTTAAAATCGATTTTGAAATTATTCTCGACGCTGATTTCGTTTCTAGAAATAGCTATAGTCGCGACGATCGATCGTTTCGACTCGGATCTTTTCGATGAACTAATAGACCCTATCGGGACTTATAGATCCCATCGGGGAGCACCTGGCCGTCATTTCATCTAGTCATTTTTCTTCAACTGTAAACGAATACTTATCCAAAATGCCGAGTTTGGGGGAAAATCCGAATTTTAAAAGGAAAGCCGCCGTCGACGCGGATTCGTTTTTCGTTTCGAAATGTCATAAAAGGAACGACGGCGGAAAAACGAGATTTGGCATCGGTTCGAAGCGGAATTATTTGGACGATTTGTACGATAATCTCATTAGTTCGGAGAAAGCTGCGGAAGCGTCGGTGGTGGATTCTGCTACAGCTACTACTACTACTACTACTGCTACAAATTCTTCCTCGAACGCGGCCGGAAAATCCCAGCAGGCGGTGGCCGATGACGGTGAAAAGGACCTTTACTACTTAAACTGTTTGAAAGAAAAATTTTTATAAGTTACGACAATAACTAAATATTTTTTTTGGAAATAAAAACCAATTTATTTTTTATATTACTTTATTCCAAACAAAATATATATATGGCTAGGCGCCAATAAAATATATACATATATCGCGAATGAATCATACCGTAGTAAACGATTGGAGGAAACATTGTAAGGACGTGCTGGGCACAAATTTCAAAGACGTAATCAAAGTTTCCGAAACCGAAATTATAAATAAGAATATCAATTTAACGTTCATCACTTGCCTTTCTTTCTTCGGTTTCGTCTTTATTATCGTCCTATGTTTCCAATATAGGAAAAAACTAAAAATCGATTCCGATAAATTAATTTAACAGTAAATAAATATTTATAAATATTTTTTTCTAGAAATATTCTAAAGAATAATAATAATAATTCTTTTAATAATTCTTTCCGCACGACCCTAACTAATAATAATAATAAGGATAAAACAACTGAAATTATTATAATAATAAGAATATGGAATCGGGCAAAACTCGTTCAAAATCACTCGATGACGAGAGGGACAATTCGGTAAACGTCTCCTCACAAGCGCCTTCCTCTCTCGAAGAAGGGGATATCGCGCGCGCGACAACAACCGCGGATGATGAGTCGTCGGAAAAGGATTCGACAAAACGTCCTAGCATGAAAAGCACTTTTACGGCAGCGAGCGTAGCTCACAGATTGAAAAAGAATCTTTCCGATCTCGCCAGCACCAAAATTAAAAAAAACTCTTCAGCTCCAGAGGATAGAACCGTAGACGCAGCTTTAAAAAATAATAACGAAACGATTAAAGGATCGTTGCCCGCAAAATACGCCCCCAAAGATGAAACAACGACCCCCTTCTCCTCTCTCGAAGATGAATCGCGATCGTCGTCGTCATCGTCGTCTCCTCCTCCTTCTTCTTCCTCTTCGTCATCGTTGTCGTTGTCTTCGGGTTCGCCACACTCTTTATTAACGCCAGTTTCGCCATCGTCTCTTTCGGACTCCACTTTTGGAGATTACGATACCGAAGAATCAGACGTCGACGACAGCAGTAATGTTTCGCGGATAGTAGAATAGATTTTTTAGGTATATGAAAATGCGATGAAAATAAATAAATAAATAAATAAATAAATAACTAATAAATATATTTTTCCCGAATGCTTTTTTATAACCTTTCTTTATTTCGATAACACCCAACGAGCAAATCATACGCACGCGACGATGGCGGCGTCCTCCCCCGCGCCTAGAAAACCTCTTAGGGCCAATGGCATTCCGTCGAAAAATGAACTCTTGGGAATGGCGCTCACCGAGAACGCGTCCTCGCGCGAAGAAACGGAGCCCGCGGCTGCATTTGAAAGATTCGCTAACTATTCGTCGTCGGTGCGCGATATTTTCAAACATCTCGATACGGATAAATACGATTATTGCGAATCGTGTAAGTCTCTTTTGAAGGAACGTTGCGGAGAGTCGCCCAGGTTTTCCGATTTGATATTCAACACGGTAAGCGTAACCATTACCACGTCCGCGAATGAAAAAGAAGAAACATTCGGCAATAATAATACCTTAATCCATAATTTAAAGTTTGGAAAAATAATCGATTTAAACGAGGCTTCTACCGAAGGAGATATTTTTATTCAAACTCTCCAGCAGATTTTCGACGTTTTCGACGGAAACGGAAACGCTAATATCCCGTATTACTCAGCAGCGGCGGCGGTAGCTCCAGCAGTGCCAAAAGTTAATTCTAATTCGGTGATCGATATTTTGAAGTCTATATCGGAAGACGATGAGATTGAAAATAATAATAAAAACAACAATAATCCCGACGACCGCGCCAAAAATATTTGCTTTAAAATTTGCCAATACTCCGAAAGGTGGGCGGCGGCGATTCGGCAGCGAGGTACTCTTCGACGAAGAAAGAAGAAAGAAAATCCGCGAATATCGAGCAACTGGGACGGATCATCGATATTTCTAAACGACGCGAGGTGGACTCGATTAAATATTTTTTCGTTCCCGTTAGTGGAGTGGTGTACAGCGCGAAAAATAGAAAGGATGGTCGCAATTCCGTTTCGGTTTATACGATTACGCTGTTAAGCAACGCGCGCGTCAAAGATATCCTAAATAGTTGTTGGTCGGTTAATAACGATCGCAACTTAATGCAGATAAATTTTTTGCCAGTATTGAAACAATTGGCTATTACGGATAGTAGCGTCGACCTGGAAACTCTCATAAAATGGAAATTGGGGGCAATAACCAATTTCGTATTGGTCGATATGCTCGTAAGAGACGATAATCCTATCCTCTACGAGGACGTCGGCCTATCGTCGTTCACAGTCCGAAATTTCATGACATTTTTAAATTTGGAAGACGAGGTTGACATCATCGGCGATTTTTCTTCAACCCACGTCCCGAGGGGTGAATTTTTTAAAAGAGACCTCATATGGCGACGCGGTTTAGATAATTTAGTGAAAGAAAGGGCTAGGACCTTCGTGGAAGAGGTAGAAGGAAAATATTTCGCAGATTTCCTAAAAGAGGTGACCGAAAGAGAAAGAGAGCTGGAAATACTTAAAGAACGATGTAATGATAGAAGAAACCTCATTTCTCTTAAGAGATTTCTCGTTTAGTTCTTAATTCGTTAATGGCCGAGCGAGCTTGATAAGATTATTTTTTATACCCAATAAACTTTTTTAATCATTTTGTTCGTTTTTATTATTATTATTCCAGACGAGGTGCTTCCTTCACTTAGTTCTTCAATCGATATCGAGGCTAATAAAAAATTATCAAAGGATAAAATCATTTATTTCGAGGATAAAAATGTCTACAGAGGTACAACAAAATTATAAAAACAGTAAAACGAACATAATAATAACATTATTTGAACAAGCCCTAAAAAAATATTTCTTTAAAATGAAGAAACGACAATGTTGCACCGTGTTTCTAATTTATTTATTTATTTATTTAATATTATTTTTCAAAATTTACTATTTTTCAAAACTATTCTCAACTGACTCGTCATCAAAATATGCACGAATAATTAATTGCTTCTTTATTTACCCTAATTTTTATATAGACAAAATATATTATTATATATTATATTTTTAATATTATTTCTTCTAAAAGAAACAAATAACGCGCCATGTTTTAATAACGACTCATCCTTAAAATATGTACGACTAATTATTTTTTTCGCGCGCGTTTTAATTTTTGCAAAATCAAAATATATCAAGTTATTATACTTTTTTAAAAAAAAAAAAAAGAAACAAAGAACGTACCATGACTCATAAGTGGAACTAATTTTAATATTTGAATAATATTTTTTTTTTGATTAAATAAATATATTTTTGCAAAAGGAAAATGCCAATTCCTCATTTTTTGTTAATAATGAAAATTATTTTTTATTAATTTAAATAAATTATGCGGGATTGATTAATACGTTAGGTAGAACACCTGCGAATCTGCTGCTGAGGCGCACAAAAATTTGATATATAAGCAGGAGGAATTTTCTACTCGAAATCAGATCAATTCTGGGAGGTACTCGATGCTGACATTAGTTCTTTGACGCTCCTTAAAATCTGCGTCTGTCTCGTTGTAATGCTGCACCTCCTGTTTATTATCCCCTACACGTATATACTGTGCGGGGGATGAGGGAAGAAGTTCTAGTTTCTCTCATGATATTATTTTTCCTTTCCCGTCGTTCCGACTCCAAATATAATTTATTCTACGCAATTAATAAAACGTATAATTTCCACTCTTTATAGAATTTTCTTTGACTCCAAGAAGACGAAGACGAAGAAGAAGAAGAAGAAGAAGAAGAAGAAGAAGAAGAAAAAGAAGAAGAATGGAGGTCCGAGTCAGCTGCTATTTTTTTAAAATAAGGCCGGTAAATGTCAATCAGTCGGACGAAGAGGAAGAAGTTGGGCACGAACAGGACGATAACAAAACCAGAAGATTAAATATAAACGCTAAGTTGAAAAAATTACAAGAGGATATTTCTAAATATCAAAAAAAAAGTAAAAGCTCGGGTATAGTTAAAAGAAGTGGCCTCGAACATAAAAAACGAAACAATAATAATATTACTATCGATAATAATACTATTAACGGTGCAGTAGACGTCGAATCCTCCCACAGCTACGACGAGCGACATAGTCACGAGACGAGTCCCCAAGAATACGATCCCAATCAAACATTAGCACTTAAAAACTATAAGAATTATTACGAAAAATGGCGAAATCTGGAAAAGAACACCAAAGATATCAAAGAAATGGAAAAACAACTGAAAGAAAAATCGAACTTGATTTCGAAAATGGAGGAAGAAATGAAACGTTTGAAAACAGCCACACATCATCAAAATACTACCTCCTCGGGGGAAACAACCATTCCTAGGGACAATGTAAATTCCACGACGAGCGATCCTACTCGTTCCACTTACATAGTAGCCGCTGAAAAATATTCAGCTAAAAGTGTCTCGCAGCCCCCGGAAAAAAACTCATCATCGTACTCAAATAGGGCTGATTCTTCGACTTCATCGAGTCATCATTATCATCATCATCATCATCTCGACAAGGTTTCGAGTTCTAAAGGGGAAAAAAGGCCGCATTCATCGTCAAATTCGCTACAAAACAAGAAAAAATCTTCAAAGGACTGCGATCAGAATCGATATTTAAATCACGAGGAAGAAAGATCATCACATCGCGAAACGTATTCGTCGTCGCAATTCTCCCATGCCCCTGTAGTCGAAAGACAACTCCACTACGAAAGTAGCAGCGAAGAGGATGACGAAAGCGACTATTACGACATACGCGAGTCTTTCGGTATTATTCTGCGTCATCCATCAATCGATAATAAGAGCGATCACAAGCGTTTGAAGAAAAGTGTGAAGCGTTTGGTCGTTGATTTACAGAAACATTCTAACTCAACTCTTCCGAAAAATTTTCGGGTTACTAAATGCATCGCCCCCGTCAATTCGGCGTTACTAGAATTTGAAACTAAAAAAAGTCGAGACACCTTTTACTACGTAGGTAAATATCACTACAATTCTGAACGCGAACCACCGGGAATTGAGCTACACGAGCCGATGGAAGTTAGATTCGATTTATGTCAGTATTTAAAACAACAGAAAACCGAGAGGGTGATTTTAGATTTTTCTTACTTGTGGTATACTAATGAGTTTCGGGTAACATTTCCCGGAGACCCCCGTCTTAACACTAACATTCATGATGTTTCTTCCATCAGAGGTTTAACAAGGAATAACAAACTTCTCGAGATCAAAAAGAAAGACCCGATCGTCCAACAGTATTCCCACAGACGAGACCGCTCCGTTTCCGTGCTCCCGGCTATTCGCCGCTGCTGCTGCTGCTTCTGGCTTCGCATATTCCTCAACTCCTTATACCAAGGTCATCAATTCAGCTTCCACTCTCCCGCAAGCGAAAGATACGGCTCTCCCTTCACCAAAATTTATCTTTTATCTTTTATTTTTTTTAAAAATATTAATAGTATATAGAGTATATAGATAATAGTATATAGATAATAAATTTTTTTAAAGACATTTTCATATAATTTTTTGTAAAAAAATATAATATATTTTTTTAAAGACACTTCATAAAATTGCATTTTTTATATCACTAAAAATTTTCTCATAATATTCTTTTTAAGAAAGCATCAAAGTCAATAAATGTAAATAAAAATATCAATGACATAAGCGTATCTCAATATTTAATTCATATCGTTATTATTAGACAATTGTAGTAAATATAAATAAAAAAATTTTTATCTATAAAAATATTTTAATATCCTTTTCCCGCTACCACTGCTAGTACTACTACTAACCCCATAGCCGCCTCGATGATAAATTTAAGGAAAAATAATCTTCTTTTTAAGAAAGCATCAAAGTCAATAAATGTAAATAAAAATATCAATGACATAAGCGTATCTCAATATTTAATTCATATCGTTATTATTATACCATTGTAGTAAATATAAATAAAAATTTTTTTTATCTATAAAAATATTTTAATATCCTTTTCCCGCTACCACTGCTAGTACTACTACTAACCCCATAGCCGCCTCTATGATAAATTTAAGGAAAAATAATCTAAATAACTATGTAAAAAGCCTGGGTGAGAATTTCAACAGATTCGTTTGTAACGAGCATCGCGATTACGATAGGAAGAGGATTATTCTTTACTGCGTCGTCATAAACAACATTCTCACCAAGATACGAGAGATTAAAAACTCGTTCGGTAAGAAAGACGACGAGACCGGAGATGATTTCTTCGAAAATGTTATAACGAGATATCTGCACGGGGTTCACGATCCGTCGCGACTATATAAATTATTGGATTGTCTCTCAGATTCGAGCACGAATATCGTAAATATCATACGTCCCGAAAACGACCGTCACCGATTATTTTTCTCTTCGGCCCCTGGCGACACTAACTGGATAAGTGGCGTGGGTGGCGAGGAGTTGGCGTTAAACGGCGAAAGAGTTCGATTGCTTAACCTGTTATTCGGAAATGCCGAGGCCGATGAAGATATCACACCCCCACCCCTGGTCGGTAGCCGTATCTCGGCAGGCGAATTTGAGCGAACTAACGCGTTTATGACTCTTTACGCTTTACTAAAAGAGGAATCGGGTGTCGACCGTAAATTGTGCGAGCGCTACAGCGTAAAGTACGAAATATTTAAACGGTCCTCCAGTGAACGGCGTACCAACGACCCGAAAGATATTTTTCCGAGGTCGATTCGCGTAAGAGAAAAGGATCTTAGGAATTTCCATATTATGACTCAAAAAAAATTTTACGAAGTCCTAACTTCTCCTAGTATCGCCGTTTACGATATGTATGAAGTTATGAAAAGCGATTTAATTTTTTCCTTCGCGTTCAAAGTCACTAAGGAGTTGGAGCTACTCAAAAGCGGAAAGGATTTCGCGCCAACGACCCGAAAAGGGCGTCGGCATGGGGGTGATGATAATGGCGGCGATCGCGACGGCTACCGGGGCATTCCGCCACCGGTCCTGGTTAGGCTTTTGAGAGACGCGGAAATGTTCTACGAGCAATTTAAATTTACGGTTTTAGAGAGAAGCGAACTGATAACGACTTGCGAGAAATTGATCCGACACTACTCAAAATTAAATGAAAACGTTTCGTATTTAGGGGGGAACTTTATCCTCGGTTCGGACAGAATAATCGTGACCACTTTAAATTTGATCGAAAACGAATTGTTAAGGTACAAGATTATGTTGCTCACGACCAACCTGAAAACACCTTTCTCTGCCACCAAAAGTTTAAAACGAAAGCGCGAGAATGAAAAGAACGATGTCGACGTTGACGACGACGATGATGGTGGCGACGACGACGACCAGTACGCGCTTTCTTCTTCTTCCTCTTATTCGTCGTCGTCGCCGCCGCCGTGGTCAATTTCGACGAGCCGACGGCCCCAACAGCGAAGAAATCAAAGCCACCAAAGACGACATAACTTACTTCCGAAGAAATTAAAGAAAAATCACAATTATAATAATAAAAACGACGATGACGATAGCTATAATAAACAAAATAAGAGACTCGGTCAAAATAGGGAAAACCCACTACCTGCCACTTTTTCCGCGGAAAATGACGATGCGACGAAAACGGCGAGGCAGCAGCAGCAGCTGCAACAGCCCTCGACCCAACAAAAAATTAAAGAAAAAGGTTCGGAGAAAGAAAATGAGGTTGACATTAACGGAGAGAGACATACACATTATAGAGATGTTCCTCCGGGAAAAACGCGTGGTAAAACCTTGTCTTCTCAGGTCAGTCCTTCGAAAACTATCGAAGGCGGTAATCAGCAGCACTTACAGGCGCAAATTGATGAGGAAGATTATAAGTCATCTAGTGTGTGGCGCGGACGAGATGTACGAAAGGAGAGAGGAACGGGGGAAATTAAAGGAAAGGTCCAAAACTTCGAAAAATTAAGTAGAACTTCGACGACTACTAATCCCTCGTTTTTGCTCTCTTCGGCATCATTGCCACCGGCGAATCATCCCGATATGTCGATCGAAGATTTTATTATTCCTAGCCAGAAAGAAGCTCAACAGCACTCGACTGTTCAATCCAACGTTCTATCGACACCGTCTCCATCATCGAGTCAGCCGTTAAACGACGACGCTTGGAATTTTGCGTCGGGTTCAGTGACGTCAACGCCGAATTCGCGTTCGACTCGTCGCGACTTTATGTCCGAAATAGGAATAAAAACAACGTCCGACAAAATAGTTTTCAAACCTTCACCACCAGAGCCCGCCATATCATCGTTGTTGAATTTTCAAACCCTTTCATCAGAGACGGAAAATGGTTTACCTTCGCATGGCGCTATTTCTCAAAACGAAAAATTTACGCCTGAAGAAATAAACGCATCAACGCAATCGCGACATCATTCCGCAATAACGCAACAAAAACCGACAAATTTCTTTCCATCGGAACTAACCTCGACGATACCTCAGGTAACATCGCAGCCGCTAATCGCATCCGCAATATCGATAGCCGGTATTCAACGAGACGAAGATTTAATAAATCGACCGTCAACTTCGACCATACCGCCACCGCCACCGCCACCGCCACCGCCACCGCCACCACCACCGCCACCGCCATCGCCACCGGTTCCGCCACCGCCACCGCCACCGGTTCCGCCACCGCCACCACCGACGCCTGAAATAATCGATACACTGCCAGACGAAATCTCTACGACGAATGAAACACCGCAAAGCGAAATTGAATCGTCGCACGATTATAGTTTATCCTCGCAGGATAAGGATACAAAATCTGTTTCGGGCGATTCATTAAGGAAAAGGGTGGGTCGCATAATACCGGATAGCTTGAAACCCTGGAAGAAGAAAAATAAGAAAAACGCAAAAAACGCATCGAGTGTTCAAGAAGAATTGCAAACGTTCAAAAGAAATGGATTGAAGAAACCGACGCCAATCGACAAGGAGCCAACGCCTGACTTGAATAATTCCATACTGACATTCAATAGAAGTATTTTGAGGAAAACCACTACCTTAAGACCGGAAGATAAAGTTTTTCAAAAGGATCCTCTTGTGAATGCGATATCCGAAAAACTTACAGTTATTCGTGGGGCGATTGCAGACTCCCCTACGGAAGAAGATAAAAAAGAAGAGGAAAACGAATGGACTGATAAGGAATGAAGAAAAATTATACGAATGTAGCTAATTTCTTTATTTTTTTAAGGAAGAAAATAAATCGAATTTATTCGATAAAATCGTTTAATATCCTCAACCCTATTTAACCTTTAAGTATAAATGATTAAAAATCACTTTTTATTTAATATAATTTTTTTTTTAAAGTTTCTATTCACTCTGAAAGGATGATAAAGTCGTATTCGGCAAAGAGATGATATTATCTGGCAAATTTCGAATGTATTTCGCAGCGTGATAAAATAGCATATTCGTGCCGAAAGAGAAAATATGAGCGTCCGGAATGCGTCTTTTCATCATTTCGTGCTGCTCTGCCGTCCCGGCGATATATTCCACGATATGTCTGATCAATTCGAGTAATAAATGTTGAGGTTCCTGACAATGCGCGAGTAATTCTACGTTTTGCGCGATCATCGGGTTGTCATACATCCGTTCTCCACCTCCGTGTAGGTTTCGCGAAAGCGACATTGACGACGACGACGGGGCCGTTTTCTCGATTTCCTCATCGCATTTTGCTCTCTTATTTTTATGGATTTCGAAAAACCGATCGTTTCTGGAAATTTCTTCAGACCCGGACGAGATTTCGTCGCAAGAAGGAGGTGAAAAGAAGAGGACGACGAAGAAGAAGAAGATGATAAAGTAAAATCGAAAGGCCCTATCATCTTAACTTGTCTGCTTTTGAGCGCCGCTCATGTTGTTAAAACACGACACAAATCACCCTCCTCTTTCTCGGTGGAATTTTTTTTATTAATACCATTAAAAAATATAACCATTTAAAAATATAATAATTTTGACCTATTATATATATTATAATAGTAGCTATAATTAATAATGATACTAATAATACTATTATATAAATTATACAATTATTAAAGTATATTATATATATAATATGTTATATATATATTATATATATATAATCTATTGAGTACTAATATATATTAATATATATATACCTCATATCTGAGCATATCATACCTAATATGATATCTATATAGTATAATAATATATTATATATATACCTTATATAATATTATACTTACACTAATATCTTTACATACGGTACTAGAAAAGATCAGAACTTATCATACATTAATCAATTAGAAGACGACGTTCGCACGACACCAGCCAATTTCACCCGATTCATGAACTTATTTGAAAATTTTTTTTGGAATGATATCAAAATTTTGGTAAACGTTCAAAAAAAATTTTTAAAAAATGAGCTTTAAAATCTTTGATGAATATAAATGGACTAAGTCTTGAGTCCCTTATTTACTTTAGTATGTTCTTTTTAAAAATTATTGCCTCTTAATTAATGGACATGGTAAACTTACATAAAGTAGAGAGATCATTATGAGTATTTTTTCATCGGTGCTAGTAAATTTCATTCAGGCAAATTTACGACGAAGAATCCATGAGGTATGTGAATTTGTTCATTTAATTCACTTAACATAAAGTATGAATTTTCAAATATCTCTGATCACTGGATTTATGTCATTAGAAAATTAAAAAGTAATTTTGCTAAAAAACGTGGGTAGTTCGCCGCCATAAAAACGCTTCGTTTTCTCCTTTTTTGCAAGCCCCGGGGCTCTATTGTTGTATTCGAAAAAGTTTCCTTTTCGGCTACCTCTAGGCACCAATCTTCCATTTTAAACGATATCACGCTCTAGTGGTTCCACCAAAGGTACACATATTCTGTCTTCAATATATTGTAAAAAAATATCCAACCATGAACACGGCACTACAACCACACTCGAATAGCACACGATAAAATGTGGTATGACGAGCTCAACAAAGAAAAATCGGCGCCGGACTGATCGTCCGGTTAACTGTGATCAATTTGTGGATCCACACAAGGTATATGTCTTGATTTATATCGAACCACGCCAAGATAATACTCAGATTTTAATAATATGCTTTGATATTTACTAATAACCTTTTCCCATTTTGCCTTCTCCTAGATATGAGTTTTGGTCAGCGAGATTGTTTCAATTAGACATTCTTCTATACCGACTGCGTCTTCCGTTTCATTAGATTCCTTCGAACTCTTTTTCTTCTAACCGCGCCCACAGACATCTGCCTTACTAATTTACTATCACCTTAAAATGTTGTTGGACTCCTCACGACAAGAAGAGAACGAAGAAACAGAAAACATCTACACGGTCGGCTGGTAGCGATGAGAAGAAAACTTTCAGTCCATCTCGATTTAGAATACTTGAGGTTAGAATTCAACGTTTGTCCTACGGGGTCACTATATAGAAAATGCTATAATACAGGTGTGCGTGTGAGACATTGGGAGAATGTAAATTTTTTTAGAGCACATAGCGGAGTTTGGCTCTGTTCAAAAGAGAAGGATGTAAGTTCCAAAATCGTTGACCGATTATTCGGTATATCCCTGGTCTTTAAGCCGTGCTGTGAGGCAGCCGTTAGCAACAAGCAATTGCACCGAGACAGACGGCAGATAACCCTAAAGCGAATTACGCCCGCGTTTTGTAAATATATTCAATATATATTAGTTGATAATCCGCCGAGCGAATGAGCTCTATCGTAATTGTTTGGTTAGTAGAAGCACACCATTCCGTCGCCTGGCTGCATATATGCGATAGATGACCGATGACGAAACGTCTACTTTATTTGTTCCCTTATTTTGATCCTAGAACATACTACCAAATGCGTGGTGGTTCCGTCTTTCACCTGGAGCGAACAGTCGAGAGATGTTTTGCCGTTTTGCAAAACAAACACCTAGTCTGGCGCCGTAGTCCATGGTCTATTTATATTTCTCTTTCATCCGTTAAAATAATCGATGGACGGCGACTTCTGGGAATCTTTTTATTTCTTCGTTCTGTGCGTCGGCCGTCATGTTGCTCGTATATCTAGTATTTTCCTGATACTGAATTAGTATCCTCTCACTCGACGAAGTCTTTTCATTATACACCCTCAAATATTTGGAGAGCGTGTGCCATGACTAAAATCGACCTTACCTATTTCCGAATTCGTTTTGGTCACCGGTGATAAAATTGTAACATCATGCTTGCGCCGTTCGTAACACATCGTCAACAAAAGCCTTCGATCGATAGCTTCATCTCCTAACTGTAATTCTCGACGACGATTATTCTATTTTTCTGTTCGAGTTCGGAGGTTCCGCGGAAAATGGTCCCTCGGATAACGAAATATCTTTTCATACTATTTGTACCAGACAATTCGTTCTTCTTTCTCGTTTAAAGGTCCAGAAGGGACAAGTTTTATGTCTCATTTTTGACTGGCGATAAATATATATAGCGGAGAAGATATTCCCAATCCCGGTTTGCACCTATCAACATTGATAATGTTCCGGATCCGATGTATCACAGTATCTTTATCGCCGGAAGGTCGCTCGATTGGTGTGTGCTTTTCGCTCGAAGCTTCGACTACAGGTAATCCGGAGGAACGATTTTGAGGACTCTGGGGAAAAGTAGCGAGGATGAGAAAGAGGGGATTGCGGACGTTAGGACGTCGTCGGCTCAGCTCAAAGAAAATTCGCGTATTTTGCGCGAATATGTAGTTATAATCGCTAATGATCTCACCATCGACGCTCCGTCTCAGTGTATCTGTCCGATCATTACTCTTGCAACGTTGTTGTATATTTCTATATACTGGAATGGAGTGTCTGTATGAGCCACTCGGGGTATTCCCGTGTGCACTCGACTAAAAGATATTAACTTTTATCTTGTTAGCTCGCGCTTTCTTTTAGCAAAAAAATTTTACGCACAGACCACCAACAACCATGAATTTTTTGGCGCATACCAGTTTTAATAGACCAGCGGCCCTAAAGGATAAATTGGTCTGGGAGGATTCACGATAACCCTATTCATCGTTTACTCCAATTTTCTCTCTCCGCTCCTCACGTTAAGCCTAGCCCGCTCGTAACACCTCACAGCCGAAGATGTGGCTGATCCCACTCAAGTGCGGGTATTCTTCTTACTCTACTTTATCAATAGATAAGCCAACGCGCGAAAGTTTCAACACTGAATTATAAATCTGTCAGGATATATTAGGTATTTGTCTCTCGTGCGCTTCTCAGTCTACGTGTGTCTCTCTTCGTCTTATGAGCGCGCCCGAGTATTCTCCCGTGTTTATGTTCTATAGAACCGAGACACCCCAAGATTAAATAATGTTTGAGATCGCGTGTTTATTTTTCGAGTCGCTAATCGACATTTTAAGAGCAATTTTTTAATATCCTTTCGGCGCGAACTCGGCCATTATAGTATATATCACCTCAATAGAAATAAAAATACATGGAGAGTAATACTGGATGTAGAGTCATACTAAAGAAATATCACAGAAGAGAGAGACATGCAACGATTCAGTTCGTAGTCGATAATACCCCCTCCTTTTCCTATTCGTCTCGTTAATCGGTAAGCACAAGAAATTTGTACTTCTCTGCTTCTGTTCGGGCTATGGTGTCAAGGCCCTCAAAAGAGGTTGAATATATTTCCTGATCAGGCGATGCGCATCGAGCCGTTCGGGAATGCGGATTCAAAAACGGATTCGGTATTTGGTATTAGCTATACGATCTCGAAATGTAGTATCATTGTTTTTCGTCGTCGTCTCGTTCTCTGCGCTTGACTTCCTCTTTTGTGTCCGGACAAGGTATAAATAAAATACTGTTGACAATTTTTATATGCTGAACTGTTTTAAAAACTTTATTTGGTGTAAGATCAGTCCGATTTTAGAATACTCTAGCAGCAGTCTTTCGTGTAATATAAAATTTATTGCGCAGGCTCAAGCGGAAACGTTGTAATCGCAGCATTCTTCGGCGCAAAAAATACCCAGTCAATTCATACCCAGCCAAACGTTATGCGCGTCGAGGTGTGCATACGCAGAGTGGTCGTGTAGCGTATACATAGCACAAGAATACATTTCATTAAGGCTCCTGCTCCCTATTCCTATTTACACTCATTTCACTCAATCTCCTCCAGTTTCTTGAATCACTTATCTCATACAGAAATTGTATAAACTACTTTTTTGCAAGGACAAGCTTAATAGGTGATGGATAATGCGGGCCTACGACCCATTTCCAAACACACTGTGTCAAAGCCACTAACTCAGCCGTAGATACTTACCCAGGCAGAACGTTTTCCGATTCGGCTCGACAAGAGAGTGCAGGTGTTTTTATTGGCGAAATGGAACGGTTAGAGCTCACCGTATTATGACTCGAAGTTCCTCCAAATGCACCTCGCTCGCTATTTCTTCAAGAACAATCAATTACTAACTGTTCCTCGCCCATTATTTTCTAGACGATTGTGGGCATAGTATCAGAAGCCCCTTCTAGACTGAAGGCGGAGACCCTATGAAGTTAGTTTTTCTGCGCATGACGCGCAGAACGCTCCCCCGTCGGTGGTTATCACACCCGCGGAGATAGTATTCGAGTTTATGTTGGTATTTTCAGCTTTTTCATATAAGTGTACCGTAATACTTATTTGATTTTCTTACCTCAGTAATTTAAATTTATTCCATCGCACGCGCGTGAATACTAATATTATAATCTCTCAAATCTATCGGTCACTTCGCGTCTCAACCGAATATATACGGTGCATTTTCTCCCGTTATATATGATAGTTATAGAAGAGTTTTAAAATAAACACAAAAAGATCTAGTTTACAGATCGGTCTTTTCAAAAAAATACCAAAGGTTTAGTTTTCGCGTTTAGTCAAGCGGAGGGATAAATAAATAGTACAATATATACATGATTCCAATTTTATATATGTTTCTCAATTTAAAAAGAGCAGCGTAACATTCACCTATCTTATACGAATGAAGACACGATAGAGTATTATGAATTATTCCGCTGTCGGTGACTTGTACAATATAATGCAGTGCGTAAAATATCCGTTTCAACAGTTGGTGAGTCTACTTTTAGCCGGCTCCTTGATTACAGAGAGCTCGGACACGGCCAGGGTAGCGACTTACAGTTTGGCCTCCACCCACACCGCTTGCTCCGCCGTCGCTGACGTTTCCGCTCCTTCCCACTCTTTTCATATGTCCGGTTCGTTGTTAGAGAAGTCTACTAAACTACCAGGTTTTATGATCTCAGGTACAAACCAATGAGTCTACAGAGTTTAATAATATTAAACATGTTTTAACTAAATCCGTTCGCACATCTTACAGATTCGTCTCTCTTCTCTTTCTCTCTCGAATTTTGCTCAGAAAGAAAACTAATAGAGGATTATTCTCTCGGTCCTTACCTGAATATTGTATGGTGTTCGTGTCGCTCAAGATCTAACGCGCTGAATATTGTTAATGATGAGATGACCTCACGTCCAGCCGTTTACTTTCGTAAGCTATGGTTTGGAAAGAATAATTATTTCGATCGACATGGGATTAGGTCTATCTCTCGTTGTCCTTCGTGTTTCCATTCGCGAGTTGCGAGATAATGAAATTTATTTTCGCATCGGTAGCCTCATGCTTTTCGACTAATCTAATATTAAATGAAAGCCCTCGGTAGGTTGTTCCATCTCGCAGCTGAGGTATTAGAAAATCCTTCCTGTACACTATTTTCTTTTTATTAATCTTCCACAATTTGATATCAAGTTATTTTAATAAAAAAGCTAGTTAGTGTCTACGATTTCTATATACTCTAAAACTTGTTATCTATGATATGAATATTTAGTTCCTAATCTCTGCTATAACTCGGACTCTCGAGAGTGTTTCGGGTTTAATGTATTATTACTATTAAGCATTATAATTAAATGCCATACTTATAAATATTTTAGCTTCGCTTCAATTGTGGAGTTGACTGGAAAAATAGATTAATTCTACACTCTCTCGGTTTATTTTATTGAAACTTTCTTAAATAAGATGCGTTTATTATTTATTCTATCATTTCACTTATATCTTGTACCGTCAATAACTGCATTGTGAATTAAGATTATTAGAATATTATAAAGACTAGTATTCTTCGAGGGTGTACGTGATCGGTATTGTTCTACGTATCAAGCCAGCCATTAAAATTTTACTTCATACAGCGCAGATGGTCTTGATGTACCGCCGTTAATTATCGGAGTGAAACATTGCTATCATGGAACTTATCGGGTACCTGTTTATAACTCGAATAAAGTAATATTATTTCTTATTACGATTAATACTTGTTCAATATTCTATCACTTGGAGTGGGAGGTTGATTTTCAGAACAGGTGAGGGCAGAAGTTTCCACGTATAGTTGAAATATCAGCGCTTACGTTCCGTTTAATAAATTTGCCTAGCTGACTCGGTATTAAAAATTCCTATATCTTATTATGACTTGGGATCGTTCTTCATAGATGCTGCGCGTGTGTAAGTGTCTCCTACTTTGTTTCGATGAAGTTTGCTACAATTTCAAATAATAGTGGGAAATCCCCTTGAAGGGAAATTGGTCGTCTTACTGTAATAACATAAATAGAGTTAACTCGATATCGAAAATAGTAAAGACGAATTATTTGTATTAACAAGGACTTAGCTCAGACATCTAATTCACAGTGAATCGAGTTGTAATAGGGAATATTCTAACCGACGAGAAATTAGGCTTTATTTCGGCGATAGTTGTTGAATTCGCTAGTTATACGTTAAACGAAATCGACGAGCGAATAGCTGCAACACAAGAGACTACTTGCGTCTCTCTTCGGTCGCCACGAGAAGTGGCTATAGTCTATCTCCTTGGCAAATTTTTCTCTATGACATCAAAATCCTCCCAAAACGAATCCTCTAAAAAAGCAGCATATACGAATAGAGCGCAAGAGCAGAAAAACATCGTTCAAACCGGAAATCTTGATCCCAAGCGCACGCACGACACTCAGATACTATTTTAAATTCCAATAACTACGTAATTTCTGGCTGTGATAAATTGACGCCAAAATGGTGTTGTCGTAGTCTCCAATCGATTATCTCAGTGCAAATATCTCACAGTGTTCGCCACGTCTCCTGTTTCTCTTGAGTAGCTGGTGAGTAAGCTAAGAGTACCAACTATCAAGTAAATAAGATCTTTAGAGAGATAACACAGTCAATTTTTTTTGAAATCCTACGTCTGAGGGACAATACACGCATGTGATAACAAAAAAGCTGGCGCATAATGCGTGCTGCCCGAAACTCGGACTGCTAGTGTTATTTCTATGGTATATAAAAGATAGCTCTAGGGCATAACTCGAGAATTAAACTTTATTTCAGCACTATGATATGCATAAATCATTACCTCTCTCTGGATAACGGTGTCAAAGTGTACTTATGAATTCATGGATTATTAAGTCTTGGGTAGCCCAGTATATGTTGCAGTTTACCGTCGTTCTACATGATGATTTAAACTTATTTTTATATTTTGTAAAACTTAAATTTTCTGCGTAAAAGTGTGAAAGCTCTCTTTTCATTCTAACATACCACTCGTTTTATCAACTCGTTGGCTATCCTCACAGTATCACAGTATCTTCAGCTCTTGTTTCTAGATATGTGTCGAGTCAAAAAATCATCATATTTTTTGACAGGGTAAATGTGACGCATGTATCGAGTGTTAAGGTGATAAAACAGCTATTTCTATCTATGGAATTAAGGGTCACGTTCGAGATAGGGTACGAAGGTCGAGAGGCCAATACAAGAAACGAAATATTCGATCTCGCCGGATATATATAGGTTTATTTATTTGTGCAACAGTGCGGATGAGATGTTCACTCATTTCTAGTGGTGTCTCTACATGGCCAATGCTTTTTAGTATGATGTACTTTAAGATTGTGATTTTTCGCGCGGTAGGGTTTGTTCGATAATCTAGTCGGAAGTAGAAAATCTTTTCCCATAATCCATGTTTTTTCGGAACTAAATAAATACCTCTGAAAGATCTCGCATCCGATAAACCAATTAATTTACAGTAAATAAAATGATAGACCGAACAATCTTGATTTTCCATTTACAAAACGGTTTAAATGTATTATATGATAAAAATGGAAGTTCAAGGAACAAAACTTCTCACAGCCTTTCTGACTCTAGTTAGCGAGTGCAACTGGATTTAATTATTATTACACCATCAGGACATCATCTTTTATATTTTCTATTTTTATTTTATTGCGCTTAGCAATCAATAACAGAATAAACGTTCTCAAAAGCGATATTATAAAATGAAAAGGGAGCTAATAAAGCATATATTTTAGCCACTATAACATGACAAGCCAGGTGGAAAAAGGGGATGAAAAGGATATTACAAACTAGAATAGGTCTATTTGGGTATAGAAAAAGGGCAGATGGGCATGGCGGCTGGTTGGCTTAGATGCCATTTCAAAAGTTTAAAAAGTCGCTAAATCGAAGACTGAAACTATATCAATAAATTTACCTGACGATAGTACGCTCACATACTACCTAATAATATTACCTATATATAAGCTAATATAATACATTTACCTCCTAGATGCCTGTAATTATCTAGTACTCCAAGTACCGATACCGATTAATACTACCTATACGTTATATATTAATCGTATATATATAACTAGTGATACAGGTTATAGATAAAATTATAGGGTAGTATAGGTTGTTATAGCTATTATATATAGCTATTATCATTAGTTTTTCACGCTACAAATATTACTAGTACTAAATGTATACTTTATATTCTATATATCATATATGTAATATACTGTCGCTTCAATTACGTACCTCCGTTAATACTCTATTTCTATACCAGGAGCTTACACTCATTGCTGAGTGCATGTATACTCGACCTAGCGTAGATATACATCAGCTCGATGTTTTATATTTATATATGTCCCTAACTTCATATTTATTACTCTTAGCGAATAATATAATAAGATCGCGTCAATACACTATATTATATCTTGACTAACGTAATATAGATAGAAGTGTATAGGTGATATATCCATACAATAACTCTCACGCGTATAGTTTTCGCTCTCATATTAGCTATATTATGATTATACCTATCTCTCGTCATTCTGTCCTTACTAGTTACCCTTCTACTATTTATTTCCTATCTATTATTTATCCATCTCATATAAAGTCGTATAGTTTATCTCAAGAGTACGCGTGTCATTAGCTATATACGTATGCACAATACACGTGTACTACAGTAATTCGAATACAAAACCGTACGACCTAATTCACGTATAAGGTATATATAATATATAAGATTGTATAGTATAGATTTTATTATATATACCTTATCAATATTATGGCTTACGAAAACTATATGGAAGACCTATCATACTTGTTAGTTTATTGTTTTTACATAATGTTCTCATCGGTCTTTAATTCTCTAGTTCAACTCGTTTTTAAGAATCATTGTATATATATTATGGGATAATAATATAATATAAATTAAAATTATATAGGGTTAAGTTTTGGAGATTGTTTCTTGAATAAAACTTCGTAGTATTTATATTATATGTGATATATATAGATATAGTATAGTGATATACAACTATGATGGATAATATAATATTAGTATATTATTACATAAGGCATTTATAACCGACTAATAATAATACGCTATCTGATAAAGTAGCTCTTATTTATATTGATATACTCGTATAATTATCATATGGTTATATATATATGATATATATATAGTAGTACCATATGAATATCAGGTTAAATAACATGGAAACATTAAAAACTTTCGTTAAAATCTCTTAGCGACTCCTACTAATTTTACTCTTGTTCATTTTATATTTGCCCCTTCAGAATTATGACCACGAACTTAAAATTTGCTTCAATATTTATATTACGACAGAAAAAAACGGCTTAATTTTGTTATTTAAAATCAAAAAAAAAACGACGTTTTAACATTTAAAACAAACTGGCTTTTCTCTTCTCTCTAGTCTCATCTCTGTTTGCAACGTACTTACATTGCTCTGCTCTGTCACTGGCACGCGCAGGACTCTCTATCAGCACCTCTCCCCCTCTCTTTTTCTCTCTCTCTCTCTCTATCATACTATCACGCTGTGTCGCCGGTACTGCAATCCATACGAGCGTGGTATTTTATATATTATATATATATATGGTATAAGTAGGTAGGTATTATAGAGTAGTACCGGGTGGAGTTGCGATCAGAGGTATATTTTAGCAATAGGAATCCCTGATAGAGACGGGTCCGCAGAAGGAAATAGTTAAACACCAACCTCCCCTTTCTGGCAACCCAAAACCTTGTTCTTTTTATGTTTCAGGTAAATGCAAACCTATCTAGTTATCTTAGTAAGCTAGTATATCTATATTATAATTATATACTATATATATATATATATATATATATAATATAGGTACTTTATGATTTCACTCAACTATACTGATTTTAATAAATATATCTTTCGCATCTATGGTTACGGGTCATGGGAGAGATAAGTAAGAATCACGTTTATAGGTAATCGTTAACGTCTTATTACTCAGACAATTATAGGTTAACTCAATATGATATATTCTACTGTAGATTTAGTGTTTCATATACCCATTGAAGTCACTTATATATATATTTCATTACTTGTATACACAATAGTAATAGTATATTTAGCTTTAGAAATCTGTTTAAATTTTAAGAGGCTGTCTATATACTCAGCTATATCACTACTCTCTATTAATAATATATCGATAACTAGATATATATAATATACTGATAGGTCAATTAAGCCTAGGATAATATATATATACTTAAATATATATATATATATATATAAGTAGAGTGGGGTATTGTTATAAATAAATTTTTATAGGAACTATTCTGCCCTACAACTTTTTTTTCCTCGCTTTAAGCGGCTAAGCCCAGATTTTAAAAGACAATCGGGGTTAGCGTGGGTCCACGCGTGACTCACGCCCTCTCTTCACCTACACTATCACACGACCTCCCCTCATCTCGCCTGCCCCACCCCTCCACGCCTCAATTCCTCGCCAAAATACACACGGGCCTTTCTCCATCATCACCCAGGAATTGATCCATCTATTTCCGTGCCGCTCCTCCCTCCCCTCCAGGCATTTATCTCTCTCCATTTTGGTTGATTCATCCAATCCACCCCTCCTTCTTGGGGGTCTCTCTCACCGTTCCTCTCTCGCTTCCTCTATCGCGCCTTTGAAGCACATCCCTCCAAATTTCATACATTAAACCAGACTCTGTCGAGTTCCCTCACATAAATTTCTCTACTTAGACAACATGCCCTCAATACCATACGTACTCAATTAAGTTCCATTAACAATTACGCGCTCTCCGCTACTTTGATTGTACACCCACGCTTAACTCCCTTCCATCCTAATCACATCTCTCCTCACCTCAATGCCCACCCTATTCCGTTAATCCTCTCCCTTTCTGGTAAAGCCCCACAAAAACCGCGCCTTCTCACCCTTACATGTCAAATACTTCCAACTTGCTATTCCATGAGCACCCAATCCGGCACAAGTTCAACCCCCACCAATTTGGACAACCCATACACACAACCGAGCCATGCGGACTAAACAAAAAATATTTTTTGTATTATTCACAAAACATACACGGTCTGTAACGTTTCCCTCCAAGAGTATAACCATAAAATCCCCCCCTTTTTCCATAATTCCTCAGACCACTTCAAAGCTCTCAATTCATTCTCCGTACTCTATGTGTCTAGATCGTCCCTCCCTTGGAGTCCCCCTTCCCCCTTTTTTTACCTACAAATCCATTCACTCACACACCAGAAACATTAAAAATTCACCTTTTATTCCTCCAAATGAGCTTGACACCACCCCTCCTCTTATCAACCTTTGATAATTCCCTCTCCCGCCCCTCCTTAGCTCCTTCTTTCTCCTCCTCACTTCGTCTCACACGAAGCGTAAAAGCATCTTTGTAACTCAGATTTATACGTTTCATGGATTTTTTTTAAGTATTTATATCCACACTTTTCGTCCACTCGATTTCTTCTGCTAAAAATAAGCGTGCGCTCAACCGCAAAAGATGCCTCACGAGTGTCGCAGTTCTCGTGTACTGCGACCGCTCGTGTCGTTCGCACTACGCGTAGGGCCCAGTAGTATCCGCGGTCCGGTACGCAAACTCGCCTCACTCGAAAATTCAGTGTCGTTACACTGTTCATCATTACCGTTTTTTTCGTAATATCAATCGCATATTTCGCTTTCATTGTCCTACCTGGCCTTAAACCACTCCCTCCGCCTCTTCCCCTCAACCTTCGCTGCCTCTTGCTAAAACTACTCTCCGATAAATTCACACATCCGTAAAAGTGCACCCGCCTCACGGGGCGCGGTACAGATTAAAGCCATCCTCCATGTAGGTTCACAGCACTTCAATAGATAAGCTTATCCTCTCGTCAGCTTCGCGACCACCGAAAGCGACATCTCACTCTCCGATTCTTCCCTTCCGCTCAACTCTGGAAACCTATAACTATCTACCGTCTCACCACCAACCATTTTCTACACTAACGACTTGAGGTAATTTCTGCATCTTTAGCGTCGCATGCTAGGTGCCTAGATTAAAAATAGACTAACGCTTTAAGAGAAACTACTGTATATCGTTGACGTGACGTGATCATCCATTATCCATAAGGGATTCATCACAGCTCATCTCAGCTGTGATACCACTCGAGTCCCCCATTCCAAGCTACATTTCCTCGCTAACCGAAAACATTCTGTACCTGAGCATCTTACAACGGTATCATTCTAAGCTATCAATACATTGTAATATGATTTCTCCCTAAATCTAAAAAAGACACCTACTACACTTTCCCTATTTCTCTCTTAACTTTTCATCCACCCAAGGACATTCCAGATTTAAGTCTGTGTTAGTAGTTAACACAATAAACAGTCTCCTCTGTGACTTGGTCCCACACACCCTCTTCTCCCTCCCTAAATCCTCCTGCTTATATATATATATATAGTGCTATGTGTGTTCCTCTCACACTTAGAAAAATTTCATCTCACACCTCCATTAAACCTTATCTACTACTCTTTCAAATCAGTAATATCATATCCATGACATCGTGTACACCTCATCAACACCACAACTTAGTAAAAGGCGATCTATACCTCTACGTCATTTATTATCTATCGATTTCCCTAACCATATGTGCCATCCCTATCCTTTCCCTTCTTATACAGACTGCGGAGAACCACTAGTAACCCGTCTCACGCTAACCTATACCATTAATCTGTGAGTGATCCAATATGTACCATTTCTCACACATCGACTTTATACACAACTATGCGTTATGATTATTACACCTTCATTGTAAGCCGAGGTATATCAGTGCCATACTTCCTCCACCCCTATATATTATTTACACTATTCATTTACACTACCTATCCTATTTCCCTGATGTCTCACACACATACCCAGTACAACCCTCGTATAGCACGCAGACATTTCATCTTTTCTCATCTAGTGTGTTCCTTTATTCAAGCGCACACTAATAAGTTCACGTTCCACAAAATATTTTGCGTCATAGTTCATATCCTCTTAATCCACTCTGCCTTTTACACCCAGCAGGCATAACGCGCTTCATCCACTTATTCACTCCCCCAATCCCCCTTGCTACGCGACCTCACGTCTCGAGCACAATGCTCATTGCTCGTCCCCAGTCCCGGCCAAAAAATGCGCACTTCAAGTTCAATAATCCACTAAAAAATAACTCCCCCACCCTCACAGTATCATCACGAATTCTACCACTCCATCTCTATCGCCTTCCTAATTCCACGTCTAGCACGCCCTCTCGACTGTTTACCCATGCAATCAATTTTCGACTCTAACTATCCCAAGCTCGCACGTAGCACCTTCTTCATTCCTTTTATTTATATTAGCCTCTTTCCAGAACATCATTACTTCCCCGATTCAAAAATTTTCCGTCACTTTTCTATCACCATTCATCTTTTGGCTCTTTTCTTCCCCTCTCCACCGCCTCTTATTTTGCCTTATCACACTCTAATAACCCTTCTACACAACTCACTATCTATTTTCCCTTCTCTGTATATAATATAATAATTCCATTACTTCCAACCATTTCACATAAGCCCCTTTTCATTTTCACCACCTACTTACCTCCTCACATCCACCCATTCACTCCCTTTCCCTTTCATGCTAATATATAATGCACCAACCCTCACTTATTTACTATATCTCAACATACCCTTACCTAGGCCTCTTCACATACTGCTCCTCTTAAAATCTCATCCTAGACTCCCCATATCACACCTCCCCATACATAATTTCCATACGTCCCTCTATCATGTCTTCCTCCACCTATCACTCCTAATACCTCTCCTAAAAACTCCCTTTACTTACAACAACTTGTCACTGCCCGCTCACACATTATTGTGCGCACCTTTTATTCCACTTTACTACTGTGCCTCTTTCTTCCACGCAGCTCACTTTCGACGCTAACCGTA